>ML778546.1:630629-676195 GCA_009831015.1 Picea engelmannii
ATCCAATAAAGGTACACTTCTTGGATTTTGCCTCAAGCTTTGTTCTATTTTCTTTATCAATATGGACAAATGCTTCATAACCGAAAGTTTTCAAAAAAGAATAGTTTACCTTTTTTCCTGTCCATTCCTCCTCTGGAATTCTAACATCCAAAGAGCTTGAAGGTCCTCTGTTTATTAAGTAAAAAACATTATCTACAACATCTTCCCAGAACTATAAGGGAAAATCGACATGCAATCCCATACTCCTTGCACGCTCCATGATTGTCCTGTTCATCCTTTCTGACACACCATTTTCTTGTGGTGTTCTTGGAACTGTCTTCTCTCTATGAATCCCATGGTATGAACAATAATCATCAAACTCCTTGCTGCAATATTCCCCTCCATTATCTGATCTGAGACACTTCAAACTTTTTCCTGTCTCATTCTCAACTAAAGCTTTCCATTTCTTAAAAGTATAAAAAAACTTAGATTTTTGTCGAATGCAATAAACCCAAGTTTTTCTAGTTGCATCATCAATAAAAGTAACATAATAATGAGAGCCACCAAGATATGATACCTGATCTGGTCCCCATACATCTGTATGCACAAGCTCTAACCTTTCATTCTTCTTTTCTTTTTTGACTCTGAGAAATCTGACTCTCTTTTGTTTTCCATAAACACAATGCTCACAGAAGTACAAATCAATTTGTTTAAGATCTGGCAGCAAATTTCTTTTGTGAAGGATCTGCATACCCTTATCACTCATGTGTCCCATCCTATGATTCCATAGTGTTGTATCCACTCCTGTAGAAGCTAAGGATATAGAAGAGTCAGTATTACCAGTACATAAATACAATGTACCTACCTTCTCTCCTTTCGATATCACCAATGATCCTTTGATGACCTTCCACATCTTATCTGTAAACATGGATATACAACCTTCACTTGCCAACTGCCCTATTGAAATTAAATTTTTCCTTAAATCTGGAACATGTCTTACTTCTTTCAACAACCATTGGTTTCCATTGTGTTGCTTTATTTTTACCTTTCCCATTCCAACAACTTTGCATGGTGCCTCATCACCCAAATGAACCTGTCCAAAATCACCTTGAACATAATCTAGAAAATGTTTTCTATGGGGTGTGGCATGAAATGAAGCCTCTGAATCTACTACCCAAGACTTAGAAATATTATCTACAGAAAGAATCAAAGCATCTTGTAACACATCACCTGTTACATTTTCTTCCTGATTTCTCTCCTGTTGCCCATCTCTTTGTTTCTTTGGAGCTCTGCAGTCTTTCTTCAGATGTCCTTTCTTCTCACAATTCTAGCACTCTATCTTTCCAAGTATGGATTTGGATCCACCCTTCCTAGAATTTCCACGGTTCCCTAGGCCCTTTCCTCTATCCTTTTGTCTTCCCCTGTTCTCCATGTTCAACGCATTATCTGGTGTCTCACCTGTGATTTTTCGTCACATTTCCTCACTAAGGATAACACCAACAACATCATCAAATTTTAAATTATTTGAACTAGAGACATAGTTACTTACAACCATGACCAATCCATTCCATCTTTCTGGAAATGAGCACAAGATTAGAAGAGCCCTAACCTCATCATCAAAGTCCACTTTTACAGAACTTAGTTGATTAGTAACCATATTAAATTCATTTAAATGATCTGCAATAGACCCACCTTCTGACATCTTCATATTAAATAATCTCTTCATATTAAATAATCTCTTCATTAGAAATACCTTATTGGACGTCGAGGGTTTTTCATACAATTTGACCAATGCATCCATCAAAACCTTCATTGTCTTTTCTTTGGAAATATTGAAAGCCACCGACACTGCCAGGCTCAGTCGTATCGTTCCTAGAGCCTTTCTGTCAAGAATATCCCATTCTTCGTCCTTCATGGCCCTCGGCTTCTTTGCTACTCCACCCAATGGTAGGAATAGATCCTTTTGATATAAATAATCTCCATCTGCATCTTCTGTAACTGGTAGTTTTGGTCGTTAAATTTCTCAACCCTAAACTTTCCATCTTCTGACATTGCTCCCACTCGAACCAGGAACTCTCTTTTCCTGCGAGTTACCTTTCACTCTGATACCAGTTGTTAGAAAAACAGGACCGCGTAGCAATAAATAAAACAAATGCAGAAACAAAACACATAAGATACACAATACAAGAGAGACACAGATTTACGTGGTTCACCCAGTGTGGGATACGTCCACTAGAGAAATTGCCAGGTCCTTCCTTTATTATTATCCAGCAAATGAAGGGATACAACCTACAGAAAAACCCGTTGTAGCTTCCTCTTCTTTCTCTCACAGTATCCTCTCTCAGAATACAATAATCACCATCAACCATAGCCGGAATACATTTCCCTCATAAAAGAGGGTTGCCTTCTACGGCACAAAACCCTAACATAATCTCTACTGTTAGATCTGTGACCTTATAATGAACGGTCCAGATTTACAATGAAATTACAATATACATTTACAATAAAATTTTCCATCGGGGGCTTCTCCCCTGAACCCCCGCTTTCCCCCAGACCCCCCAGTCGGGGGGATAGTCCCCCCGGACCCCACAGAGGGGGTGCCCCCCCTCTACACTCCCCCGCATGGAAGAGTGTACATATTTCTGGGGTGTAAATACTTCATGGGGTATAAACACGGCTGAAAGAAAGGACCTCTGAATCAGGAAGATAATCAAGCTCCACAACCAACAATAAAGAGGAAAAATATGAACCTATTACACCAAGTATCCCTCACAAAAACACTATTATGCCTTCCTCCCAGATGGCTCCACTATCTTCTAAAGTTGATGTACCTTCTACATCCATCAAGGAACCCAAGCCTTCTTCTCTTGAGCCATCTGATCACACCCCATTTATTGACAAATTTCAACAATAAAATGCTCAGTTGCTTCAACAATTGGCAGAACGAAAAACTATGGATATGCATTTGCATCATGACAATGTTGTCCTACAAGAAAAATTGAACTCTCTTTAGCGATTGGTTGATCAAATGACCACTGCCAATCATAGTCTCTGGATGCAATTGAACATCGTAAAAGTCCTAAGACAAAGTCCCTGGGGCATGAGGGAGAAGATTCTAAATCCAATCCACCCCCTCCTTCATGAGTATAGTTATGTCGGGTGATCCATTTTTGTCTGCAGGGGGACCTGCAAATCCTTAGGTGTGGGAGAAATGTTGGTTTGGTGTTTTGACTATTTTTTTTCAATGGACAAATCCTTTTTTCATGTGACAATTATATATTATATGCTCTCTTTTAGCCATTTTAAAGGTATTATCAAGCTTTATACATCAATTCACCATGGTATCGCACAAGGTATGTATAATCATCGTTTTTGAAATGGTTTTACAATTAATTCATATCAGTTAATTGATTATGAATAACTAACCTTTTGGTTTTCTTGCAACAGGTCGAAATCATGATCCGATCCTCCATACAATCCATTGTCTGACACTCCATCCAACACTCCACCTGGCACTTCATCCAACACTCCATCTGACACTCGGAGCGCATAGGAGATAGCGGTTAGCACATAGGTGGCCTTTGATGGACGAATCAGAGATATGGATTTTATTTTGATTCGTGCCCTCCAACTATGGAGCTCGATGCATCTAGGATTGGGTATTTGCAACGACCGCTAAGTGGAGCGCACAAGACTGTTAAGCAAGATAGTTCTATTAAAATGAATTTAATGAACATACTGTTTTTAGAGAGATTTGACCCTTCTAGTGGTCGACCTCTCAAGCTCTATAATAATCTATAAATACCATTGTCTATGCCACGAAGAATACATGAATCTCATTATATACACAAACATTATTTCCATTTTTCGGTATACTCTATTTTTATGATCAATGACAATGTTGCGTTAACTCAGTGACTGTATTTTCCTGTTGAAGTATTTTCACGACCTTCTGGGGGGGACACTAGTGGTCTGGGTGATTGTTTATACAAGTATATATTTTCATTTATATAATTTCCTTTCATACTTCCTAGATTTCAAAATTTCTTATCTACTATGTATATATTTTAATTTCAAATTGCTTGCTCACTGTGTGTTTGTTTTTATTTTCAGATCTCTTGTATAATTCACCTCCCTATACATATTCTCTTATTTGCAGATCAATTTTTGAATTGTGTGTGTCACAGAGTATGTGTGGGCATCCATGGTTGTGTGTTGATATTTAGACTCCTAACATTTTGTTTGTAGGTTGTAGAAGCTGTCTAATTATACTGTCATGTCTTTTTCTCCCTAGCTGTAAATTACTTTGCAGAATACTAATTTAGATAGTGTTTATTTATCAATTTGTAATTTTAAATACCCTCTGTAGGTTTTCCTTATTTGTTAATTTTACTTTTTTCATCAGTATGATAGGATAGAACTGTATTTTGAATTATGATTTTCAGTAGCTTCTTAGTTGATTTTGAGTATGATCTTCAATCGTAGCTTAGTTAACTTTAGGTTATGATTTTTAATGAAATCCCAACTATGAATTTGAATTGTGATTTCTCATTAGCACTAGCCATGAGTTTATAGGTTTGCACAGAGTATTTTCATTGTTATGAATTTGAATTAGGATTTTTGATTAAGTGTTAATTATGAGTTTATAGCTTTGCTTGAGTTAGTGATTTTGAACAGAGTACTTTCCAGCAGTTGTGTGATAGAGTGAATGATTGATGTTGAATCTTTTATGCACAATGGTTAATGATCATATGGATTCCAAGAACATCTAGTGTTACTTTTATGATGGCAAAACTTTCTATAGACTTCGTTATCCATACTTTACATTTCTCTATAGAAGTTAGCATTGAGTTAATTCCACTTGAACTATCATTAGTAGTTAGATTCCATCGTGATGTAATTCACCATTGAAGACAAAATCATCACATTTGAATACTGTCACGAGACTCTTTCTTTTAGTTAGGTAGATGAGTGTTCATTCTTGCAAGATAGAAATAATTCTGAGTTTTAACTTCAAGAATAGAGTTCACTTGTAAAGATAGTTTTGACAGATTAATTACTTACTTGCTTAATTGCTTGTTCATTCAAGGGTAGATAGATCAAATAGCTCATAAATATATTACCTTTTATTTGCTTATTTAGAGATAGATTAAACAATTCATAGTCCTAGATTGTTTAAAGCTACTTAGGTCAAATTGTTCATAGTTCTAAAATTGATTGAAGATCATTAGTTAAAGGTTTCTTTACATATAATTTGTTTTTTAAATAGATTTTAAAACTCATCTCTTTAAAAATTAGAATTGTAAATTGAAAAGAGTGTTGATCCCTAGGGTAAACTATCTCCTTAGCTAGACAATATTTCCATTATCTTTTCTTTCTTCCTTGGCTCATACTGTGCCAAAAATCTAAGTTTACTTGCCCTGGGTTGACAATTTAATTGAGGGAATTAGTACATATAGAATACCCATAATTTTTTATTCTAATATGAAAACTAATCTATCATATCCTAGCAAGGAGAAAAACTTAACCAATATATAAAATATTAGTTATATATTCATGCGATTATTTTTTAAACATAAATATATTAAATAAATATAGAAACACATAACCATAAACAAAGTGTAAAGGACAAAATTATGTTAGAACACCACCATTCAAAATCTCTCATCTACCATCTCAGACCAAGCACAACAGATGAGTAAGAAAAACAAGAGTCATAAATTCAATGCATAATAGTCAACAATTGAACAATACATCCCTACAGCGGTATTAATGACAACATAATTACTGGAAAAGGTTCACAACATACACAACAAAACATCATTACTCCTCTTCAAAAAATGGCTCTAAGGTATTCTTTTCATTATAATTTTCAAAAGAGTTCTATAAGTTAAAGAAAGCCAAAAATCCCTTATTATAATGCCTTATTGGGATTATAAATCCTTCAAGCTATAACTACTTCTTGGGAGTTCTTGAATTCCCTTTTGACAGTTACAACCTTTTAACTTCCTCTATTCTAACCTTTTCCTAGAGACTATATGATATTGTATTTTAGATACAAACATAATTACAATCGGCCTTAATCTTTGTCTTGGATATAGGTATCCCAAAATTCATGTTGGGAAAAAATGCCTAGGAGACATATAAATATCAATTGCACAAGAAAATATTCATATGATATTAGTTCTTTGGGAATGTGCCCCGTCTCTCTTTTCAATATAATAAAAAAGGATTTGATCAAATTTATTTCCTTGGAGGGACTAGCAATATGTTCTTTCAATTAATGGGTGACTTTGGGAGTCATCCCAATCATAATCCCTTTATTATTAATGTTGTCCTCTAGTTATCCCAATGGGTTAGTATGGGTAACTAAGTGTTATGAATTACAAATGTTAGGTCACGGGGTCAAGTCCCTGAGAGTATTTATTGAAGAATATATTATTGTGCCTCACTCAATTTCCCCATCGAGTTAGATTTCCATAAATACAAGTGGTCGATTTACCTCCCGTACCATCCTTGAAATGAGGGGAAGTACTTGGAGGGTTTCCTGGGATGTGTATTACATTGGAAAAAATATTTTTCTCTAGTTATTTCAAAATTTATACCATGGGTTTAGGTTCACCCATGTCTCCCAGTGATGGTAGTTGACATCGCTTTATAACTTTCTCAATAGACAGGTACATATGCTTGCAAATGATGATTGAGGTGGTAATATCCTTTTCTAGTGTTGTACTAATTGTTTGGAAATTGGATAAATTTGTGTAATTCAATTGATTTTGATTTTCTTTCATTTTTGGTCGATCTTCTAGTGCATTCTTCTCGTCTACTTTCCACTTCTTCAGCTCATCCATGGCAAGCTAGAATCCATATAAAAATATTTTTTCTTTATCTTTGATTTTTTCTAATTATGTTAGGAATCGAGTGGTGAATTCTTGACACTCTTTAATATTGACATACATGTACTTCTATAATGTGCCAAGATCATCCTATAATTCAAAGGAAAATTCCTTGAATTCTTCTAACTTGTTCATGTCACCTTTTTAGTGATTTGCCTCTTTTTCTAGCGTCCTAATTTTCAGCCCGAACTCATCAATTTCTCTAGCCCTATTTTTTATATTCAAAACTAATTCCCGAGAGAAATTATTACTTCCTGATGATATGGTGATGGGGTTTCCTCTTGTGTCATCCATGAGGGGATTTTATTTATGAATATGAGTTCATGGACTCCTAGTAGCTTTATATTTTTATGTGATTTCTTCACTGTCTTCCCTCTTGTCTTTTCAAAAACAAAAGAATTAAGGATTACTAGTTTCCCTGAATTGGACAGGGTGAATGCACCCAATCAATGTTCCCCTAATGGGAAGTGTCCTCCAATAATTAAGGTCCCAAGTATACCATATGATCTCCATGGAGGACTAATGTCCATGGGATATGATACTTTTGACTCTTCCTCTTTTTTCTTGTCTTCCTCATCCTCTCCTTTCCTATTTTCTTCATCTTTTATTTTCCTTTCCTCTTCTTGTTGGAGCCTTAATGCTTCATCTTCCCTTTCTATTTTATCCTTTTCGTCCAATGTTTCTCTAGTTGTTGCTTCTTTGGCCTCCCAATCAATGTTTTCCTTTTCAACTCACTCTCTTTCCATTAGTTCCCTTTCTTTCTTTTCTTATCTTTAATATTTCTTCATTCGAGAGTTGCTACCCATTCTAAAAATAACCCCATCAAAGGATACAACCCTTCTATACAATTCTTCTTCTTTTCATACTTCATTTTGGTATGGCCATTTTTTATTTATAGGATTTGTAGTGTTAGATGAATACAGTGAGAGGATAATACATTTTGAACCTTTCATCATCGAATTGAAAAGTAACTAGATTTTCATCCTTAGCCATTATTTGTTTAATATCTTTGAGTTTGCATGCTCCCACAAGTTTTGGTAGTAACTATGGATGGGAGGATCACTTGGTTTCCATTAGCATCCAATTAAGAGGAATTAATTAATCACATAGGTAATGTCAAGTAGGCATGGAGACATATAGATGGCTAGGTGTGTACTTGAGGCCATATATTTGGTCTTGGTGATTCAGAAATCCTTAGATAGCACTTATTCCTTTAAAATATATGTGTTAGCATCTAACCTGATTCAAAATATTTCTTGATCATATTGAGGTGATTTGTAGAAAATGATGTTATGCTTCTTATCTAAAATCTCATAAATTGATTCTTAATTTGAAGAATTATGAGATAACATATTAGAAAACAAAATAAATCAAATATACAATATTGATGTCATGATTTAACTCATCTTCAAGTTCGCTTCAAAAAGTGAGACTGCTTTTCATAATATCAAAATATCAAATGACATTTCAATATGGAATTACAAAGCCAATTTGATGGGATCTCTTTAATTCTTATACTCAAACCCATAAATAAAGCTCACAATTGAATTCCTTGTGAAATTCTAATAAAAATGAGTATAAAGGAAACCATATTCTGAACTAGCTCAATTTTACCCTCTTTACACGCCAAATGATGCACTATGGAACTCATTAATGGAAATATGGAATAATAATTTCACAAATGAAATATTATCACAAAAATAACATCACCATTTAAATCCTCTCAAAAAAATGATAAAAATGAGTATAAACATGCCTATGTTCGGACAGTATACCTCATGGCACGTATTTCTAGACACACCATAACTTGGATTCTCTTTGGCACGAAAATATATGCATCTATAATGTACCTCCTTGAGATCCATGTATATTTGGGTTGTGTGACATATGTGGATGTGTGCTAACATTGGGATCCATGCCATTAGATAGGCCGCAAAGCCAACCTCCTAATTGTACCTTCCATTGGCATCAACATCAAATTAAATGTAGGTCGGTTTGAAATCTCCGTAAAATGTGGTGCCATTGGTACATTGGTTAATTCATTGGATTGTTATATAATGGGTCATAGGGTCGAACCCTTTAGACCACTATATATAGTGTTTTATTGTAACATACATACATACATACATACATACATACATATATATATGGAACCTGCATCCCTCAATGGTAGGTCTCCTCACTTTCGACAATAGGTTTACATCATTGTCCTCTGATCGAATGATTCCACTAATGTTTGATATTGGCTCGTTTACTCACATTTGCTGGAATGTGCTAGGGTACCTTGGGATTCATACTCATCATTGGTGATTTCCCTCGCACTTGTTAATGGTATACATCAATGAACGATAATCAATTGATTTGTACCATGTTTGACATCAATACAGCTATTCACATGTCTAGAATCATTCCATTATAGGATCGATACGAAGACCCTGGGAACCACTTAGAAACCTACCTCTATTATGTGCCTCACCCAAGTTACAATGGATATTATTCAAAGTTCTTAGAGGATTCCAATATGGTCATCATGTTGGTGATCTAACTAATATATATGTTGCCACATAGATCCATTTTTCATTTGTCCGTGCCTATGTTTTTATCATATCGTAGCAACAATATGTATTCTTTCATGTCTACGACCTAACTGAATCATGGATATATGAATCCACATTGTATCTTTGGTGGCCATATCTTTAGTTAGTGCCTTCATGGATCCACAGTGTATTTCTCAAGAACCATGCTTTGATTCAATGTATTATGAGCATGGGTATTTATACCTTGGGGATGATTCATATATATTGTTTGATGTTTGTTTGTATAAGATTTCTCACGACTCTCCTATTCCAACACCTTCATATACATATTTTTGTGAAGTGTCTCAACCATTATCTTTTCTTCCGACTTCACACTTCAGGGGGCATTTGTTACACACCTAAGTGTCAAAATTTATCAAGTGTTGAATTTAAGTGTCAAACTTTATCAAGTGTTGAAATTAAGTGTCACAATTTCATCACCAAGAGGAAGTGTATGTCATAATCGCTAGACATGTTGAGGAGGAAATATATCACTTGGAGGTCCAAATACTACATTTTCCCTTAATTTTTTGGACTTGTTTGAGCTTCATTGCCCCGTTTCTCATATACAAGGAGGGATAAACCTTGATTATCGCTCCCCAATACACTTAGATGGAGAGATAGTCTCACCCTATGCTCAATTATGAGGGGGTGATGAAGTAGTTGCAACCAACATGCCTTGTTTTGTGATGTTGTTTTCAGAATATTTCAGTTGGTTAAAAGATTGGTTCAAGCTACCCTCTATTTAAGGAAAGGTCAATATTTTTGGTTCATCCAAATCCTCATTTGATCACAACCTCTCCTTAAAATTATCCTATGTTTGTGAAGCCTCAATGCATATATAATAGAGGACATTCTTAAGTGAAGAGGGGAAGAACTTAGAGCACCATACTTATGATTTTGTGACATTCAAGGGGATGGAAAGGGGATCTTGGAGGAGCTATTACAATATCAACATTGGGAGTGTAAGTTCTTCACTATTGATTTATTTCCATTGATATATAACTTGGCCTATTCTCCTCATTCTTATTTTGTTCACCATATGCATTTATATTGTTGCCTAATTCATCATAGAGAGATATTTTCTACTTGAAAATATATCTTAGAATAAGGAGGTATTTCTTTGTTGTTTGCAAGACTTCTCTTGGAGCTTGGAAATCAATATCAAGGGATAGAGTAGTGAGGAAAACTGACCGAAAATAGGTAAGTTTTCTATCCTTCTCTTCTCATTATGATTGTTGGCATAGATAGTAGATCTAGGGGAAAAGTAGTAAACCATTTGTTTATCTCTATATTGGATCAAACGGGTCTTGATCCTAGGGGGGTTTCACTTGTTTGCATGGGAAACGTTTCCACAACACCACTTATATGAAGCTAGATCATCTAGGAACAAATGACACCTGTATCTCTCGAAAAAATATGTGGTGTCCCTTTCTCTCAATCTTTGAGACTTAGAGAACACTCCTCCTAACTTATGGAACTGATAAAACATTCGACACCCTCAATACCTCTCCTGAATCCAATTGGAATGATATTGTACAAGATCCTTGTACTACATGCTTGGATACCATGACAATATCCACACACAAGTCTAAGCCAATCTCCGTGAAAGTGTCAAATAACTCTTTAGCACTTTTTATGTGAAAATATGCTCCACTATCCACCAAAAACGTCCCCCTGCTGGAGACTGTACCTGAAAGGGAGAATACCAACAAGAAATCCCTCCATAAATTGTCTGCAACCTCATCAACCTTTGTTGATGATGCTTGTTTTCTTCTTCCCCTTCCCCTCCGGTGTGGACACTGTGAATCATAGTGCCAAAATTCATGACACTCAAAACATATGATCTTACTAAGATCCTTCTTTCTTCTCGACTCTAGAGATTCTTTTGTCATAACAGAAACCCTTCTCCTAGGATAATCTCTTCTTCCTGGGAAAAATATTTTCCCCTTCCTAGTGAAATCTACAAGGGCATGGTTCTCATCACTGCTACTCTTCATTATACCATCCATATCATCCATAGACACTAACTAAGTCATCTCCTCGATACAAACAGTCAATATCCTCTCAAACCTTGGAAGACCAACTCGACATCCAATAACACCTGTCCATTTCAAAACAACACTACATATTCCTACTCCTCAATCCATGAGGTTGAGAACACACTCACACATTGACTCCATTTAAAATACCACTTCTCTAGATCCTTGTACTACATGATTGGTCCTCCTACCAAGCTCCTCATACATACATGTGTTAGAAACTATGAAGCTCATGAAAACATCCTATTTCCCTGTCATGTGCCAGTGTTTCCCACTATATAAGAACCATACAATCCTCTAAGACAAGCATCCTACTTATCCAAGTCATTAACATCCAATGGATGTTTTCCCAAGTTTATCATCCAAGTCACCAAACTCTCTTCGTCTATGCACACACTATAACTAAACCTATGTCCTTTCTATCAACAATCTCAATCTACAAATGTACACTCAATCTAGTCCACTCTAGGCCACCACAATTCATATATACAAGTGTCCTCAACATCCTAGGTCAAATACCTCATACACTCTTGCACCTTGAAAATGTACAACACTCTGGCCCAATGAAGACTCTATCTCGTAAACCTGCCAAAATTCCAAAGCTATCTCATCTATGCCAAAGAAATTGAACTGCACCCATCACAACTTACCATGAAAATTCACTAGAAGTCCATCCATAAGGTTGGAAATATTCCACAAAACATATTTTTGTGATTCGATTTCTCTCCCAATCCACAAGAACTCAAAACCCACCACACCACTAAGCTACAATATTCCACAACTCTTGATCCAGACATTCTTCTCCATGTCTCAAACCAAAGACCATCTAATCTGTTTCCATCTACAATATTTTGTAACACACTCTACCCCCTTATTCTCAATTAAGTTGATTGGGTGTCAAAAACTCTCTCCTGAAAAATACAATTTATCTTTAATTAAATATCACAGATGGATTAAGCTCATCAAGAGATTTCCATTGAATATAATCATGCTCAAAACTAATCTCTATATCTAAAGATACAACCTCCCAAAGTTTCCAGGGATCTTATGGTCAAATCCACCTCAATGCCACATGGAATCTGCATGGCACCCTGACATTTGTGCCATACAGCATGGTACCAATGTAATGTCGATGTGGCACCTACCTAATCGCCACTTAGGGATTTCTAACCACATTGCCAAGCATCGTTGTCAAAATGAAATTAGGTGGAACACCAAGCATTCATAGCTAAAATCTACGATGATGATCCACCCATCATGTTCACTTCCATATCCAATGGTCCTCAAGCTAAGCATCCCACAAATCTAGTCATATCGATGATTCCAACTAGCAAAGGGTCTAAGTCCAAGTCACCAATGTACCTCATAGTGTAGGGGTAGGACCTAGGAGGATCCATGGCTGAGATCACATCTCGTATATCCTCCGATCAACAATGTAGATATTCTCCTTGCCTCCTTCATCGTCAATGTTATTGGCCAACACCCAATTCACCAATATTCTATCCCCGAAGATGATTCCTCTGGCATCATCGGTCTAGATTTACTGGGTGGTATATATGACAATTGATATTTAAGGCACCTGTCCCATGGTTATAAACTGACAATTTTATGCTCGACCCTTGTCACTAATAACAAGCTGGCAGGTGTCATCCTCATCAACATAAGGTCTCCTCCTCACTTAGCCATGCTTAATTGGTATCTACGTTGATCTACGATTGAGGATACTTCTCATTTTTTCTCTGATCTACGACCCAAATTTCTTCTTGGAGTACTCCCTATTGGAATGTCTTCACTCCGGGAATCCAATTATAACTCTCACCATTCCTCTTCGACGAGTAGTGGAGGTTTATTCACCAATGAATCAAACAGTCGGAAATTAAGGGAAAAAAACCAAAGGCCTAAGCCCAATAGGGGAATACCCTCATCACAATGGCCAATCCCTCAGTGACACTTGTCACCACATGAACTAATGGCTATTGAGTTGGAAACCTGCGTCATATTGATGTAATCACTCCCTTTCCCAACTTACGTGGGGTCTTATATAGATCATGAATGAAGAATTTTTCTTGTTTAACACTTATTGATGACTCTCATCAATTACTGTGCCTTATTGTCATCACCAATCCCCTGGATCAATCTCACTCCTCTTCCAACTGAACCCCAATGATGATCAAACAGGGACCAATGGTCCAAATCTTGTCGATTCATCTCGACAAATCTACAATCATCATTATGCCTCACATTTTCTTGTCATCATCGGAATTTTACATGTCCTATAATGCAACCACTCTCGACAATAAGTCTTTGTCGATGAAGGGTTGAGATTCATTCACCCCACGAATCGACGGTTGTGAATTCTCATGATCATCACATGGTTCTTTACTACTTATTCCATTGATTTGGGACTTAGTCATTGTTTAGGCTCTATAGGGTTCGGTCCATGTACCCTAGAATTTGAAAACACTTTGTCAGACTATTGTTGGTCTCTCAACTTCATCAATAGGTAATATATTTCATATCTTTCAAACTTTCCACAAAAGTTTAGGGTTTTCATAAGGTTCAAAGTTCTCCATTCCGCATAGGAACCTCCCCAAAACCAAGACACATACATCATTGAGTGAGTGATGTTTTGGTTCATGTCCTGCAAACTTTCCTTCAAGGATACAAGGTTTTCAGGGACATAAACAATCCATACCTATTCATTTTTATAGTTCAACAAGTTAAGCATATATACCACAAGCAACTCCATTTGTTGAGAAGTTTCGATTCATCAAAAGAATTTATATTTCTCATTCATTAAACAATATAAGTATACATAATTCATGCACATTTAAACATCAAAAGATAAACACTTATTTGATAAGGAAAATTAGCCAACACCAACTCACTGAGAGAGGATTCCTTTCGTCCCAGACATAGGCAATAATGTAGAGTACCTTCCTATAGTACACCACCCCAGTGCCAAGCCATGATACCACCATGGGTACAACTCATTTGGATTTCCAAACTTAAAAAAATCCAGGAAGGTTACTCTCCTTCCTCCTCTGATACATAAGAATTCCCCCCCTTCCCTCTAATATTAGGAAATATATAGGTTTATAAGGTGGTTTCTACACTATATTTCCTTTGCACCATGGATTCCCTTCTCTCTTAAACAATTCCTCAGCAACCTCCCCTTACCAGAGCTAGTTTCATTCCAGTAAGCACCAAGATATAGTCATTCTTACTCCAGTTTGGATCTAGGTATTCTATATTTAGGGTGATCATCAATAACTCAGACGATATTCCTATTTTCTTCAAGGAAAAATCTCTTCTTTATTCTTATCTTCAATCCTTTCCCACAAACAACTCTATTCATTTCCTTGTAGCTCAATCAAGCTACTACTCACTTGTTCTTTTTAGATTCCTCTCTACCCGAGCTTATATGCACTCTTACTTTCTTTTGGTTCTTGTTCTGTTGTCTGTGTGTGCACTGTTGTTTTCACTCTCTTCTTGTCTATTCCCATCTACCTCTGTTTTTTTCTTGTCTAGTGGTGTTTTTCCACTCTTCGACATGTCCTTCCTAGTCCTTTCGGGATCCTCATTTCTTCCTGTAGATGTAACCTATGGCCTGCAATTCCCATATGAAGGAGAAAATCCATGGTGTCCTATTGTTACTCAATTAATTGGCCATTTTCTTCTTCAAATACCAACTTCTAACAACCATTAATTGTTCCAACTACCTCTGTGACTTCTTTTACTAGTCATGTGATCTCCTTCAGGTCTTGTATGATGGTAGATGTATTTTTATACTTTACCAACATAAGTTGGCTTTATAAGAAAGATTATTGTTTTTCCTTGTTAATGCATCGTATCTCCTCTTCACCCAACCATTCAATCAATCCTTGCCTCATCAATTCCCTTTGGTGTATCATGGCTAGTATTGTTAAGGCTATCCCTCTTAGTCAGTGTTTTGGTATTTTCATTAAATTAAAACATAATCACATGCTTCATAACATACTTACATGAAGTCTTAGCATAATTACAATCTTAGGGGGAAATATGGTGTTACATCCCCCCCCCCCCCTAAGAGAAACACCATCCTTTGTGTTTAAAACACCATGTATACAAAATTATATAGTAAACAAAAATGGGTATGCCAATTTGAAGGCATCGTCCATCTCCCATGTAGCTTCATATTCTAAAAAGTGTTTCCATTGCACATTGACCTACACGATGGATTGGTTATAGAGAATTTTTTCTTTCCTGTCTCGGATGCATTGGGGTTCGGGTTGGAATTCTCCTTCTTGTTGTACCTGTATCACCATACAATCAATTACATGATTAGGGTCATGTACATACTTCTTTAACAAATATACATGGAAAACATTATGAGCTCTAACAATAGGTGGTAATGCAAGTATGTATTCTATGGTTCATATTCTTTCTAGGACTTCAAATTGTCCACAATATCAAGGTGCTAGCTTAGCACATGCTCCCATTTTCAAGGAAATTATTTTGGGTTTCACTCAGAGACACACATGGTCTTGTACTTTGATCTCTATGTGATTTCTATTGCTATCAACATAACTCTTTTGTCTGTCTTGGGAAAGATTTAGGTTTTGTCTTATCGTAACCATGACCAATTCTATTTCTTTCAACAATTCTAGTCCAAGTGTGATTTTTTCCACTTGAATGTCCCAAATGATCGTAAATCTACACTTTCTACCATTTATAACCTCAAACGGGTTCATTTTCGATGATTCGTAGTAACCATTGTTGTATGAAAACTCTAGTAGGCATAGATACTCCGCCCATTGCTTGAGATGATTCATATCATGCATCCTCAAAATGTCTTCTAAAACTTTGTTTACCCTTTCGGTCTAACCATATGTTTGAGGATGGTAGTTGTGCTAAATTCCAATTAATTTTTTGATGCATGAGAATCTCTCCACCTCAACACACGCCAGTTGATTAGCATGATTGGTGTGCATTCAAGGAAGGGGGAGAGGTACCTCCCTCTCATTTTGCCTTCAAAATATAGATCATAATTAAGGAAATTAATGTTGACATGTTGGAAGAGCCAAGTTGTGCCTTCACACAAGTTGTAGATAAGGTCACCATTAAGTGGTTGATGGTAGGAGGGATATGCATCCGATTCGAATCATATTTCCATCATTGTAATCTGCCACATTAGTTAGGCATTTTGAATGGTGATTTGACACCACTAGATTAGCTTGGAGAGAAGCTCATCGAGCCCCTCTTGTATAAAATATTGTATTGTTTCCAGTAGAACAGGTAGATATAGAGGATAGAGAGAGCTGAGACTCAATCATAGTCAGGAGTCACATATTGTAATGGAAATTCCACCATTAATATAAAAAGAACATATTTTCCTGTTTGTCAATTTTTGTGTAATGGATGTTTAGTTGTGAATGTCACTTGTATGCGTTTTCACTGTAGATGCATGTTAGAAATCCTCTACAGGGATATAATTATAATCTTTTATCTTTGAATGTGTTGGATTAATTCTAGTTCTCTATGATAAGTGCAAGGAGTGCGCAGCGAAGAGTTGAAACTCTGTGATCCAACGCAAGGAGTGTGTGTCTGAACTAATTTCAAGTCAAAAGAGAAGATGCCAAGAGGGCACACCGGGATAATTCACAGACTTGGAGGGCGTTTTAAAGGTTGTTGAATACCTTGGAATGAAAGGCTGTGTAGGAGAAAGCGCAGCGCAGAGTTATTGAACACTCGGTAAGACTCCTTAAGGAGGGAATTGAGATAGTGTGAGTGCACATAGGAGCAACACATTCTGGAGTGTTGGAAGAGTTCAGAGAACCCTAGGGCTGTTGAATACTTCCACAAAGGAAGGATTTTCAAGAGTGCATCGACCAAGGAAAGGAGATTCCTTAAGACTTCTGGAAGGGCTTAAGGAGAATCCGTCATGTTATCTCCCAAAATGAATCAGTCAATTTGTTCCATTTTGTAGGTGATAGAGTGGTCAACAATAGGATTCTATATAAATTTTTAGATTCTAGAAGTGTCAAAACATAGGATTTAAAATTGTACCCTAGAAATAAATTGATATTCAAAAGGTTGTTTTAAATTTTGTGAAAAATCTTTTCACTAGCTAACATATGTTGCTAAGTTGATGTTAGCTGGTGAAAGCCTCAGTTTTCAATGATTAAGGTGTACTCCCCGTAGGCAAGCAAGCTGGTGAAAGTGATAAACACATATTTCTCTCCAATAACTCCAAAATAAAAAAGGGACACACTCGACACACATCACACAATCATTATGGAGCGCTAGTCGAAACAAACTATGATAATGATACTGTTTTTTTCACATTTTAATAGGACATTATGGAGGATCGTGCTTCTAATTTTGTGAAAAAGAAATGAGAGGATTGGATATGACGAATTCACATTCATCATTAGAGAAAGGGGAGAAAGTGCCTGCCACCCCGTGACATCAAATCAGTATCTCTTGTTATGAATTCATGGTGTTCATAGGAAATATGATATGGTTTCATTTTCTAATTTGTAACACTGAAATTTTTCGCGAGCTCCAGCCTCGTCTGTATCAAGAAAATTACAGCGTCAACCGTGTGCAAATCAATCAACTTTCGAGTCGCAGATGGTGAGGAAGCGAAGTGGGTTGAAGCTGAGGAAAGAATTAGATAAACTATATTTTTTGCAATCACATCCAGATGTGAAGAAGCATTTGTTAGACGTAGGATGCATGCCTTATGTGGAAAAATTACAGCATGGTTATCACTAGGCGACAACAATTTTTTTTACCAGGTCATATGATAGAAATAAAGCCAACATGGGCTCTCTAGAGATGATAATCAATGAAGTTTCCATCGCTACAACAACTGGCTTACCCAGAACAAGCCAAAGCTGGTTTAAAATGATAGTGGCCATGAACTTAGATTTCAGGGTATACCTCAAGCAAGAATTCAGAAGCATAACATGGAAGAAAAGCTTACATGTTTCTCACCTAGAAGATGAATGGAAAGATCTGTTCAAAGGCATTCAACTTTACTTAACTTCAGAAGGCAGGTATGACAAGTTAATGTTATACCATTTCATACTTTTGGATAATTTCACAGGGAAGATCCTTCTGAATTTGCCTTTCTTCCTTCACAAAAGCCTAACCAAAGTGTGTAACAAGATCAGAACTGAACCTCTAAGAATAAAAAATTCCCTTTGTCATTATGGCCTGATCAAATTGATAATTTTAGAGGAACTGGGACGAAGAGGAAGAACTTGGTAGCACTTTCTCTTCTGGGAAGTTTCAAGACCCAAACTCAACTTGTAAATGCACAGAAGAAAGTAGGAAAAAAGCAATCAACTCCTCAGAGCATATCAAGTTGGAGGAGAGATATCCTAAGACCAGCAGAGGAAAAAGTTTCTAGCATAAATCCCAAGAGATCAAAGAAGAAACTGGATTTTGAAACAAACTCAGAGAAATCCATAGTGAAAAAGAAAAATATTCTCAATTTTCCATACATAGATTCAGATACAGAGCCAAAAAGGGAAGATGAAAGTACAGCCATCAAAGTCCAAAGAACTCCATGGAAATTTCACAGGACTATGAAGCTTTTACTCCTATAGATGAAGGTGAAACCTCAAGGAATAAGAAATCAAAAAAATCACAAAAGATTAAAGAGCTGAAAGAGGTAATAACACAACAGGAGGTTCTGGAAAGAGTGATTATGGCAAGATACAAAGCCTTATCAGGAAATTTTGCAAAAACAAATGCAGATTTTGAGAAGCTAGCTCGTGAAGTTGTTAAAGACAAAAAGAGGAAGAATAACATCACCAAATATTATAACAACTTATGGTGGTTAGCAAAATGCCTCAAGAGGAAAATCAAGAAATTGAAGAAAAAGATCAATACACATCCATATTTACAGGTATTGGCCCAAGTTGTTGTGAATTTGCAAGGGGAGAAATCTAAAGAACACCAAGTTTTTGATGAAACAACAGTTTTGAATATGAAGGGTTTCCTTTTTGACCAAGAAAGAACTTTCACCAGCGCAGAAGGCGAAATTATAACCAGTTAGCTGATGAAAAATAGAGCTTTCAAGAGCTAATTAGCAGATCAAAGGGAAAAATAGTTGGTGAAACTACTTAAAGAAAATTTTGGAAAGTTAAGCTAGAACAAAGCGATTTTGGAGTGATTAAATGGGTATCAGAGTATCAAAGGATTAACCACCAAATCAAGAAATATTCGGCATCAAATTTTCGTGGAGGTTTTTGGGACTAAATGTTAAATTTGGTCAACTAAAGTTTTGGTTATAGTTGTTGAAAGATTTCCAACTACAGAAGACATGTGTCTTTACCCTCCATGACACATCAAAGTCATACAAGTGATGAAGACTAGATGTCAAACATCAACAAAGAAGACAGTTCGAGTGCTAGAAACTAGTTCTTTGATTATCCATTTGTATTTAGTCAGTTTTACTTTCTATATTTAGATATACAGATCCAATTTTTCAAGATCTTAGACTTGTTGTAAGGGATATAAATGTGTAACTTTTTAAGAGATCAGGGTTCAATCTGGGATACATTTTTCTACTTTTATAAACTCTTATTTGATAATAGAATCACAGTCTTCTTTTGTCTTCAATATCAGAATTGCTCATGCATCTTATCTTTCTATACTTTACTTCAGTTTACCTTAGCTTCTAAATACTGTCATCTCTGTATTAAGATCATAAACTTGAATTGAAGGACTTCTTGCTATCTTGTATTAACCCTACACCTAGTTGTATTTGGTAATCAAGATTAGTATTCTTCATCCACTGTTTAAAATATCTTGTCTGATTATTGATTTCTAAAAGCACTGTCTTATTTGAATGTATGATGAGTTGTCCATTTCATTAGTCATTGAGTTATCCCATTGTTCCAAGCATACTTAATTATCACATTCTTAAGTTACCAAGCATATTTAGTCTACAACCCTAAAGAGTTTCTTGGAGAACTAACACATCAGAAGACTTAAATGAGCACAAGGAGTGCACCAAGGATACAATAAGTTCATCTTACAACATAGGGAGGAAGGGCATTAAGTTTCCAGGAGAGCACTACAAATTTCGCAGAAGGACCCAGGAGAATTGAGAACCTCGGAGGTTTCAAATCGAGCAAAATCTTAGAAGGACTAGCGCAGAACTTTTCAAGGAGTGCAGAGGAAAGGATAAGAACAGTCTAAGTCTCAGGTAGGAAAATTGATAAGTGTGCAAGGGGAGCGAGGACTTGTCGAAGTTTCAAAGGCCGCAAAATCGTCCATCGTCAGGAGAAGATAGGTGACAAGATCAGGAGATCCGGGAGGTTTTCCAAAAGAAAATGGAAGTCTTCACAAAGTAGCGAAGAGTGGATTGAATCTAGACCGTTGGATATGGAAAGTACACGTCCAAGCGATCCACACAATTCAGAGGAGTAGTACTCCAAAAGTTTACCGACAAGGGGAGATAAATATTTTCAAAGCTCTGAAGAGAAGAGTATATCTTGGCCATCGATCATTAGGAGGCACGTGGTGTTAGATCGCAGAGGTAGGAAGGAAGTACTCTAGGAGAAATTAGAAAAGGACAAGTGAGAGACTCCCGAAAGCCGAAGTCATAATAGATCGCAATTGTCAATCAGAATGAGGGATGGGGACTCTTGATATTCATGTCATTTGAGTTCACCGATTCAAAGTTTGGGAACGTAGGAGTTGGTTGTTGTGGAAAGAGTCAAAGGCTGAAGCCCGAAGGGATTTTGTAGTGTATCCCCAGGACACAGCCAGAGGTCACATGATAGAAAGGGAATGACATGGAGAGATGAGTGTCCCCGCCAACTTTCTTAGAAGGACCAAGAAGAGATCTTTGGGGTTAATAGGACCCTCACTTTGGAGAAAGAAGGACCTATGATAAATTTATTGGGTTCCAGCAAGGAGCCAAAGAATCAATTCAACTCAGGTGTTCAAATGATCCTAGACCAAGAGTTTGAGCATCCCTAAAGGAGAGAAGAGGGGAGGAGGTTTCTGCTAGAGTGGTAGTAGAGCTTGATTTCACCTTTAGATAGCAGGTGAAGAGAGATAGTGTGAGATGCTATATGGAGACTTTTGCGAGGTGCACAATAGATGGTAAAAATCTAGGTGGGCTGTAGATGAAGCAAGATGACCACTGGAGGTCATAAGCGTGGTAGGAGAGAAGACTTCTGGCAGAGAAGCAAAGTGGAGATGTACAAGGAGCTCAGTGAAATTCAAGCGGAGATGGAAAGGATAGCATTGAAAATGAAACAAGGGGTAAAGGTACGTTGGAGGTACGAGTGGCCTTTGAAAAGGACAGTTAAGTGGAATGTTCATAAGTTGTTGTCCAGAAGGCAACAACAATTTTTAAAAAGGTGGTTGAGATATGCCTAAAACCTCGATGGTAAGGGAAAGAGATCTGGAAAAGGTCTCATAGGTTTCTATGTGGGAAATGAAGAGGGATCAATTGATCTCATAAAATTCTAGGAGGGTAGAGGAGACATCCTAATTTTCCAGGTGGGCAAGGGAGAGGATATGAGCTCAACTGAGAGTTCATATCAAGGGGTGTTGACAGGAGGTAAGGAAGTGGAAGAGAGGCCTCATCCATATGAATATTCATATAGACCTGCAAGCCACATGAATGAAGATGATGAAAAGTTTAAAACTTTTGTCACAAAGGAGAAGGATCATAGGAGAGTTATGGTCATTCGGGGAATCCAGATATTCCTGCCAAGCAACCAAGGAGAGGTTAGCAAAGGTGGTGTAGATGCAACAGAAGGACAACGAGTTGAGACTATCGGAGAGGAGAAGGAGAAGTTACTCAAGTCTTCCCCAACAGAAGGAGAGAACCCAGTTGACTTACTCACTCAGTGGGAGATGGAGTTGAAGATGATGGACGATTGGTTGAGTAGTTGGGAACCAAAAGGTGACTGCCATGAGATATCCATGCTAGAAGATATATGCCAATACAATTTGCAGCTGGAGGAAGTTAGAATTAGAGAAATCGAAGAACTGACAAGAATTAGTCTGTTAGAGGAGGTAGATGAAAAATAGTTCAATGGTGAGACTGTAGAATTGGAGTCTGCAGTAGAGTGGCAAGTCAGCGTCATGGAAGAGGAAGGTAGCATGGGAGGCTAGGTTGGTATGCTCATCAACCGACGTGAGGAATGGTAGCCAAGTAGACTTCATAAAGAAGGCCAACTAGGAGAGAAGATGGAAGAGTCCATAGAGGAGATAAGGAGGCTCATGGTGAAGTTAGCAGAAGAAGCGATCAGTAAGGAGAATCTAGACAAAGAAAAACCTGCACAAGAAGCAGGGAATTTGTAGAAGCAACAACAAGAGAAAAGCAGAGGAGAATAGGAACAACTCTAGGAGGATTTCAACAGCGCTGGGAAGCTCATGAGTAGGAGCTCATGAATTTTTGTATCCATGGAGTATGATGTAGGAGCATCGCTCCACCTCAACACACACCAACTAATTATCATGATTGGTACACAATCAAGGAAGGGGGAGAGGTGCCACCCTCTCATTTTTCCTTCAAAATCTAGATCATAATTAAGGCAATTGATGCTGACAGGTTGGAAGAGCCAAGTTGTACCTTTTCACAAGATGTAGATAAGTTTTCCATTAAGTGGTTGACGATAGGAGGGATCTGCATCCGATTTAGATAAGATTTCCATAATTGTAATCTTCCTCATCAGTCAGGCATTTTGAATGGTGATTAAACACCTCTAACTTAGCTTGGATGGAAGCTCATTGATCCCCTCTTGTATAAACTCTTGTATTGTTTCCAGTAGAGCAGGTAGATATAGAGGATAGAGAGAGTCGAGACACAGTCATAGTCTGGACTCACATATTGTAATGGGAATTCCACCATTAATAGAAAAAGAAATGATTTCCTGTTTGTCAATTTATGTGTAATGGATGTTTATTTGTGACTGTTACTTGTATGCGTTTTTAATGTAGATGCATGCTAGAAATCGTTTGTAGGGATAGAATTATAATCTTCTATCTGTGAGTGTGTTGGATTAATTTTGGTTCTCTATGCTAAGTGCAAGGAGTGCACGACAGAGAGTTGAAAATTTGTGATACAACGCGAGTGAGTATCTAAACTCATTTCGATTCAGAAGAGAAGCTTCCAGAAAGGCACGCCAGGATAATTCATGGACTCAGAGGGGGATTTCAAGGTTGTTGAATACCTTGGAATGAAAGGTTGTGTGGGAGAAAGCATAGCGCAGAGTTACTGAACACTCTATAAGACTCTACTAGGAGGGCATTGAGCTAGTGCGAGTTTGCACAAGAGCAACATATTCTGGAGTGTTGGAAGCATTGAGAGAAACCCAGGGTTGTTGAATACTCTGAGGAAGGAAGGCTTTGCATGAGTGCATCGACCAAGGAAAGGATATTCCTTAAGACTTATGGAAGGTCTTAGGGAGAAGTCGTCAGAAGACTTCAACGAGCACAAGGAGTGTTCCAAGGATACAATAAGTTCATCTTATAATATTAGGAGGAAGGGTATTAAGCTGTTAGGAGAGAATTAGAAAGTTCATAGAAGGACCGAGGAGAACTGAGAACCTCAAAGGTTTCAAGTCGAGAAAATATCAGAAGGACTAGCATAGAAATATACAAGGAGTGTAGAGGAAAGGGTCAGAAAAGTCTAAGTTTCGGGAAGAAAAAATGCTAAGTGTGCAAGGGGAGCGAGGACTACCTAAGTCCTGAAGGCCATGAAATCATCCATCGTCGAGAGGAGATAGGTGACGAAATATCAAGAGATACGAGAGTTGGATATTTAGGTGGTTTTCTAAGAGAAAACATAAGTATTCGTGAAGTTGTGAAGAGTGGTTTGAATCCAGATCATTGGATCTGGAAAGGACGTGTGGAAGAGATCCACAAAATTTGGAGGAGTAGTACTCTAGAAGTTTACCGACAAGGGGAGAGCAATATTGTCGAAGCCCCAAAGAGTGAAGTAGATCTTGGTTGTAGATCATAAACATGCATATGGTGTTATATCACGGAGGTCAGAAGGAAGTACTCTAGGAGAAATTAGAGGAGGACAAGCGAGAGACTTCCGAAGGTCGGAGTCTAAATATATTGCAGCCGTCGATCCGAAGGAGGGATGGGGACCATTGGTCCTCGCTTCATTTGAGTTCGTTTATTCAGAGTTTGGGAATGTAGGAGTTGGTTGTTGGGGAAAGATCATAAGCCCGAAGTGCTTATGTGGTTTATCCCTGGGACAGAGCCCAAGGTCATATGATAGAAAGGGTGTGGCACGGAGAGCTAAGTGCCAATGCCAACTTTCTTTGAAGGGCCAATAAAAGAGTCGTGGGGTTAAGAGGACCCACACTTTGGAGAAATAAGGACCTATGATAAATTTATTGGGTTCCAGCATGGATCCAAAGAGTCAATTCGACTCAGGTGTTCAAATGATCCTAGACAGGGAGGTCAAGAAGCCCCGAAAGAGAGAAGAGGGGAGGGGGCTTGTGCAAGTTTTCAAGCCTCCAGAAAATATTTTCCAGAAATTCAAGGTGAACTTAGCATCTCTATCTGAGATTATGTTTTTAGGGAAACCATACAATCTAAAAATTTATTTGATAAAAATTTTAGCAACGTCTATAGATTTAAAATTAGATTTTATGGGGATGAAGTCAGTTTCCTTGTTCAAAGTATCCACTAAAACCATGATCACATCATGTTGCTTGATTGTATTTGGAAATATTGTAATAAAATACATGGAAATTATTTCCCATTTCCACTCTGGAATCTGCAAAGGTTGTAATAACCCAACATGATGTATGTGCTCAATTTTCACCTGTTGGCACTCTAAACATTTTTAAATGTATTAAGAAATCTACTACATCAATCCAGGCCAATAATATAGTTGTCTAACTGTTGTCACCATTTTTTGGTAAACAAGGTTACCTAAATATGGTCTTCAGTGGAAGTCATCCATAATCAAGTGTCTCAAATCTGATGAATTAGGCACACAAAACTTATTTTTATATAACAACATATTGTCATCCCCAAACTTATATTCTTCATACCTTTTTTCCATGGGTTCATGCTGCAACCCTCCCTCAACTTGATTGAAGAAATCATCTTCCTGCTAGAGTTTCTTAATCCCCTTATAAATGTCAAACTCTCATACACTTGTTGTTTCTAAGTATATAGTCTGCACAATTCCACTGAGTGCATCTACCACTCTATTGTCCTTCCCTTTAATGTGTTTGGTTTCAAAATCAAACTTGCTTATCAGTGCCATCCACCTAGCCTGTATGGAATTCAACCTTGGTTGATCAAATAAGTACTTCATATCACAATGGTCTATCATTAGGATAAATCTTCTCTCGAGCAAGTAGTGCCTCCACATATTCGATGCATGCACGATCGCTACTAACTCCAGATCATGGGTGACATACTTATATCCATGCTCATTTATATTTCGTGATTCATACCAAATCACTTTCCCTTATTACGTGAGAACTCCAATAAGTCCTTATTTGCAAGATGTTGAAGGAAAATCTCCCTGTGGATAGGTAGATCTCCTCTTGAGAGCTAGACTCTTAACTCTTAAGATAGAAGACTCTTATCATGGACACTGACTTCCTTTTATATCTAGATAAACTAATGTGTGAGGAGGAAGGAGAAAAGAAGTACCTTTTATCGGTGTTTGTCCTTGCATGGTCCAAGTTCAACTCCAATCTTACGCTCCTCGATAATCCCTGTAGACGAACAAAAGTACAAACAACTTCCTACTCTACTGAGATTAGTTCAAAATAGACCTATCTATTAGAGAAAAATTCATGTGAGATCAAACAAAGAATTGAAAGAAACATGACAACCATATTATATTAATGAGAACAACAATGAAGAAAACTTATAACCATAGATGTGAGTGTAGCAGCTTCATCAAGTTCCCCTTGTCCAACCCTCTCTTAAACAGTCCACATGCAGAATGTTGATGCTCCAAATGACATACTACTCATGAGATCATAAGTTTGGTATAATTCTCAATCTCCATTCCCCTTCCTCCATGGAAATCCCTCATTATATAATATTTGGAGACTTAACCACCATGGAGAGGATCTCTCATCAGATCCACTAAGAAAGGGATCTCTAAGATATTTAGGGAGAAAATATATCTTAAGGATTTTGGGGAGAAAATATCTCTCAAGGATTTTAAGGAGGAAATATTTCAACCATCCATGAGATCCTCCACCTTCCCTAAAAAATAGGAAACCAAATGTGAGGTGAATTTTCACACTTAATTACTTTATTTTTCATGAATATTAATAATAATTCATGTGCACTTTATTCTCACACTTAATCAATTTCTTTTCAATGAATATTAATAATAATTCATGTGTACTTAGTATTTTTTGCCTTCATGTAATATATCCCTCCTCCACATTGACTAGGGATTGTGACATGGGTTATTCCATGGTGTCAAGGTGTTTGTGACACTTATACGACACTTTACAACACTTAGGGAGAGGTACCTAGGTGTGGAAATTTCATGTGTAACACAAGAATCTATGAAAACCAAGAAATCCTTTTCTCAATATGTAATATTTAGAATAGGGGAATTAGTTAATATATGCTTCAACTGTTGAAAGCTATCTTCACATTCTTGTGAGCATACAATTTTTTTCCCTTTTCTTTGCAATGAGGTAATGGGATTACCAATATTGGAAAATCCCTTTATGAACCTTCTATATTACCCAGTCAATCCCATAAAGGATATTTCTTCTGTCACATTTCTAAGGGAAGTGTTGGAAGATTGGTTGTTGTCATTGATGTCAACCCTAGTCATTGGTTGTAGTCATTAATGTCAACTCTAGACATTGGCTTTTCGACCCCATAGTTGATCGAAGTATATAGACATGAAGGAAATTACACATGTAGATACAACACCCATGGATGGATAGTATAAGCCATGTTTCTTCCGGTGGTATGTGGAATGCCACATGGATCCTCACGATTGAGGAGAAATTATTTTTTGAAGATGACAATGTAAATTGAAGCATAAACTACATGTCATCCCTAATGTTAAAAGGAAGGGACATAAAGGGTATAAATACATATCATTATACATTCATTTTACACACACACAAGTTTTTTAATGACAAGGAGATATAATTTGAATTTCAGAGGAAATATGAAGTAAAGAAGGTTGAATTTCAAGGGAGGATGAAGTATTTTGGTGATGTGTTCTAAGCTATGTTATTTGCAGGTCATGTTACCATTTTCGCTAAAATTTTTCTTCTAGAACAATTAAGATGGTGAAATTAGGAGGCTATTGAGAAGACATATCTAGGTACCCGTGGTAAAAATTTCAACTCTTTATTCGCTATAAATTTGGAGATACACTCTGTGGAAGATAGGGTTTTTGACTAGTCTTGAAGCTAGTCATAAACCAATGTTCCAATTAAAACAATCATAATGTCTTCATGGAGAATCCAAATGAAGTGAGACCAGTTGCATTGGAAATAGTACAGGCTGTAGTTTCTTTTGTACGAATTTCAGAATCTTATATTAAATATTGAGAGGGGGGAATTATGTACAAGTTCACTCTCCTGAATAAATCAGAATTGAATAAGGTTTACCATTTTCTCCATAACTCCTTTTCTTGTAGGATTCTAAGGGTGAAAATTGGAGGCATTTTAGAGAATTCATTGACTAATATTATCTACAGGATCAAATTATTCCAATAAGTGAATAATTTCAGAATTTGAAGAAGTCTCAGGAAGCATATTTATCAGGTTCTATGTGATGGTTGGTTGATGGTGATAATTTAATGTAAAGTTTTATTATCTCTCATATATTCTTAGGTGGAAGGAAGGGGCAAGGATTGAGAGGTCAACCCTCTCTTGATATTGGACGATTATATCTTCCTTTTGGAGGTTTATCCATCCCTTTATATTTGGAATCTGTAGCTACCTTGGAAGTCATTACTTCCCTTGAACAATAACTATTGATTATTTCTCATATATTGTGCATGGTGTATTGTGGTGTATTGGTGTAACACTTATACAATTTGTCATTTCTCATTGGATATAATTGAATATATCATCTAGTTAAAGTACAAGTTGATTTTTTTTTCAAAATTTACTTGATACTAATTAACCCCCCTCTCAGTAACATCAATTGGTATCAGAGCAAGTTACCTTCAATACCGTTTAACCACTGGAAGGAAGATCCTAAGAAGAAATGGAAGACAACATTCCAAATGGGATTCCACCATTTGATGGAAGAAATTTTGAATTCTAAAGTAATAGAATGGAAACTTACTTGAAAACTCTTGGGGTAGATGTTTGGTTCTCAGTTTCTTTAGTATACATGGCTTTAAAGAAACCAAAGACTTCATCTCATAAGGAAGGAAGAAGGAACAACAAATTGGCAATAGATACCATCCTGGATGGATTGATAGATTCAGTGAAATCCAAGGTGCGATCATGTGCATTAGTAAAAGAGCTTTGGGACAAGCTACAAGACATTTATGTAAGGGAAGAAGAAAAATAAGAAGAAGTTGAAGCAAATTACAACATCTTAGATTTCAAAGAAGAAAATAGAGGTGAGTTTTTTTTCTTTAATTGTGAAGGAGTAGGACATGTTGAATTTGAATGTCCTTATCCAAGGATTGAAAGATATGATACTAAAGAAGAAAATTCCAATGAAGAAGAAGAAAATCATGAAGTAAAAATGATTCAACAAGAAGATGTGAATCTTAAAAAAATGAAGCATGTTGAGATTGAAAATAGCAAGCTCAAAAACACGCATAGAAAACTAAGAAGTGAATTAGGTAGTTGTGAAAATACAATTGAAAGCTTGAAGAAACAAGTAGAAGAATTTGAGAAACTAAGAGAAGAAACCATTTACTTGAAAACTCTACTTGAAGAAGCAATAAGAACAGGAGAAGAAATGAATGTCCAAATGATGAAGAAAGAAGAAGATTGTGAGAAAATTGAACAAGAAGTTTTATCACTGACGAAGAGCTTAAGAAACTCGCAAGTGCCAAAATAATTAACACATCTTGGATACATGGGTAAAAATTCATACATAGAAGAAGCAAATACCAACAATAATATTGAAGAAATATCTACAGTGACATGTGATGAGAAGTGGACCAAGATACCAGAAAGAAGGAATGATTACAAAAGAGATGAATATACAAGAAGACCTCCTACCTTTAGGAATCAAAGAAGCTTCAATCAGTATGAAGAAAACTATAGAAGACTATATCATGAACCCATATGGACTACATCATAAAGAAGGTCACTTACTCCCAGATATCAAAATTTCTTTCTTGTTCATTGTTATACTTGCAAAAATTTTGGGCATAAGGAAACTAATTGTAGAATTAGTGAAAGGAACAACTATGCAAGAAACATGAATGGTGTAAATAGAAGATATGGAAAAAATCATAGATTTGTCAACATAAGTTATAATTCATTTTCCCCATTGATGGACAAAAATATTGTATGCTACAAATGTAATTATGTTGGTCACAAAGCACAAGATTGCAGATATATGAATGGAGATGCTCATATGCCAAATGTCCCTATGCCAACCACAATATGAAGAAGAAAGAGATTCCAAACAACGAAGATTTTCGAATAGCATTGAATGATGAAGAATGTAAAGAAGAATATGAATGGTACATAAACAATGGATGTTCTTCACACATGACCAGGGATCAAGACAAATTCATCAGGTTGAAGAGAAAGGGTGGCAATGTTGAATTTGGAGATGACTCATATGCAAAAATACTTGGAAAAGGTGTAGTAGAGCTTGGAAGAAAAAATTTAAAAGAAAATAATGTCCTACTGGTTGAAGACTTGAAGGATAATATACTCATTGTTAGTAAAATGTGTGATCAAGGATATACTCTCACGTTTGACTCACAAACATGAAAAATCAAAGAAGAAGGTTCATGAATATTGGTTGCAACTGCAACAAGAAGACCAAGTAACATATATGTCCTAGATCCAAGAAAAAACTCCAAGGAATAAAGATACCATAAAAATGAAGTGTTATTAAGTGCTATATGTTCAAGGGGAGTAGCCCCAAAGAAGAGAGTTACCTTTTTCCATTAAACTCAAGGGGATCAACTCCACCCTTTTCCATTGATGTCAAAGGGGAGATAAACTAGGAGCCTAAGGATGGGGGGAGCATGAGTGTTTCCATCAATGACAAAGGGGGATATTGTTGGAATATTAGTTGTTTTCATTGATGTCAACCCTAGTCATTTGTTGTAGTCATTAATGTCAACCCTAGCCATTAGATTTTGGACCCCAAAGTTGATCGATGTAGATAGAAATGAAATAAATTACACATGCATATACAACACCCATGTATGGATAATATAATTCATTTCGCTTCTAGTGGTATGTGGCACATCATGTGGATCCTCACGATTGAGGAGAAATGAATTTTTGAAGATGACAATGTAAATTGAAGAAAAAACTACATGACGGACCTAATATTAAAAGGAAGTGACATAAAGGGTATAAATACATATCATTATACATTAATTTTACACACACACACAAGTTTGTTAATGAATAAGGAGATATAAGTCAAATTTCATAGGAAATATGAATTAAAGAAGGATGAATTTCAAGGGAGGATGAAGTTTTTTCGTTACGTGTTCTAAGGTATGTTATTTACAGTGTTATAACCCTAAATTTCACCATACATGCATACCTGGCATCAAACCATCTTACTTGATATCTTTGCCAAGACATCATTGAACAACTCTTCTAAAAAAGCATTGTTTTGAAGGTGTACGCACCCTACACCACTACTTCCCATGTACACATGCTTGATGCACCACTACAGCCCGCGTATACTCACAAATAAATGTGTAAAATGAAAATTGCAAAGGGATATGGGTTTTTGGGCCATTACCTAACCATTTGACCGCCCATATCCTATCACCCCAACTGTTACTATCTCTTCTTTCCTATAAAAGAAGGTGTTGGGGCCCCATTCCAAAGAGAAGAACGAGAGCATATAAACTCTGCCCAATTTAGTATTCCCCTTTTGCCCCAATATTTTGCAACCACATTGTGAGTTTGAGCCAGAATTCCTTCTTCCTCCATTGCAAACCCTTTCCATTTCCCTCGAGAGAATTGAAGAGGAGAAGAAGATGTGGAAGCAGTTGGTGAATGGAGAAGAGGATCCTAGGACCGAGTTCGAGGAGCAGTTGTTGGCCTCATAGTGTAAAAAACTTTTGTGAGATTAATATAAAGAAATACTTTTTCCGTCCCGCTAAATGATGTCTTAAATATTTATGATTTGTTTACATTTTTTGTTATGATGTCTAACCCACTAATCCTTATATATAATGCATGCTTGTAGTTTCTTGTTTGTCTTTTGGTGAATGCAGGTTGTCCATGGGAGGAGATCTGCAATAGAGAAACCGCTAAGCACAAAGGGATAGACACCAGATGTAGAGTTTAAGGTATGCCTACCGGATCCCTATACTTTGTCTTTTATGTATGATTGTGGGGTAATGATGGGATAGTTGTTAAAAGTAGGATACTATAGACAGTTATCTCTACCTACACTTTAGAACCCCGGTGTAGTCCGTAGAGGAGTTTTCCCGCTATAGCATAATTGGCGACCATACTGGGGAAACCTATAGGGTTTTTTAGGGGATATTCTTTTGGGTTCTTTGAATCAATTTATTTATTGTTTTATGAGTTTTTGTAAGCTTCTGTATCTTTAAGGGATTCTAGTCTCCCATACCAGCACTCCCTGACTTTTCTTGACTATTGGTTTTCATTTTTTTGAGAAGTTATAGAGGTGTACGCCGCCTGTAGTGGGCTTGCACGCGTGCATACGCACCCTGTCTTTGGATAGCCTGTGTACATACGCAGGTTGTTGAACTGTCAGTAGCGTGCATGTGTTGAGAATTTTTTTTTTTTTTTAAAGAAGAGGAATTCATCCTCTTCCTTGTCAGAACTCACACTTCTCAGGAGTTTTCTTGATCTATCCCTAGTCTCTATTACAAAATTTTGTAGCCTAGGTATAACCTCAACATAGCTTTCTTTTTATCAAAGATTTCTTCTGTTTTCTTTATTAGGGTTTCTAGACAAGTTTGTGAGTCTCTTTTGATCAATCTGCTTGGTATTGTCAGTGACTCCCTACGATCTGCAATGGGCTAGAAGTCATTTCTTGGTCTTGACTTTTCGTCATTTTTCCCTTTTTTTCTTTAGAAGAAGAGAAAAGTTTTCATTTTCAAATTTCTTGTTTTGAAGCATAAAACAATAAAAAAAAATCATTTCTTTGTTTGGTAAAAGTAGTTTAGGTTAGTTGCTTTATTTACCAAGGAAAAATAAAGTTTTCTTAAGTTCTTTATTTGAATTCTTAGGACATTAAGTAACTCGTAGTTAAGTGAAATATTGTTTTAAGTTTTTTATTTTCAAAGATCTAAGAAAAGTAGTTATGAAAAAGTTTGGTTAAAGAGTTTAAATTGGAAAATATTTATTTATGAAGAAGAAGTAGTTTGTTTTTAGTTTCATCTTATGCTCTTCTCTTTCATCTCTTAAAGAATATCACTATTTTCACTTTTTCTCCCTTTGAATTAAGACAACCACTAAAATTAATGATTAATTTAAAGTTATTAGACTTTGTGTTTGTAGGGTCCATCAATTTAGTCTAGGCTAGAGCCTTGATTTAGGATTGGAGAGGAAACTCTTCAAGGCTACAAAAACAAACATAATATTATGTGCTAGGGAGTGCTTGAAAGTCCAGTAACTATGAAAGTTATCCGGTACCCCCCTCTAACATAGGGGATAAACACGAGGTCGCGTGCAGAAAGGTAGTGGAGATATCCCCTCCAAAGTCGGACCAAACATAGTCGGGAACACATATAGAGGGTTTATCTTGGGATTCCGTTGATCACATTTTCCACAGATCTTTGTGGGCCTCGAATCAATTTGAGATCCTCATTCATCTTCTGGAACACTTACTTTCGATACCCTTGATAGGTTTTGGGCTTGATACGCTACTCATTGTGGTTCACCCGACTGTCGACTGTACCCGTTTGATGACTATTCACGCATTGGCAACCTAGTTTTCTTTATCTTAGTGACTTACACAGGTGACTCTAGCGGTATAACATGGTGCCTAGGGAAGACATCGGGCCACTCTTTGCAGAGTATACCCAGAGTGTTCTTCCGTATTTGAGTTTCACTTGCACCGGTAAGTTGCTCTACTATTGGCTGGTGTAACTGTTCTTCCAACTAGCTAGTGATCTGCTTGTCTTATCTCATAGGATATTTTTCTAGTATGTGTTGGTATTTAACATTAATAGAAATCCCTAGTGTGGCATTGATCTTCTCACACCGTGGAGGATCAGGAGCTTCATCGTTCGTGAAGGCTTCTTGGCCTACCGTCGGTTAATCTGGAGCCACCCCTACTACCAGTAAGGCGAAGACTAGACTAGCAAGGGTATTTTGAGAAGACTGAGCCACAGGAAACTGAGCCTGACCCATCTCCAAGAGGAAAACATTTGTTTCCAAAGGAACCAACCATTTTTTACCTCGAAGAAGAATCTCTTGGTCCATATAACCCTCCAATCACTGATCTATCGATGCCCATCGTCGTACAGGTTAAATCTTATGAGCATCAGGTAGTGCCACAAGTAGCGATGGAGACAAATGTTGCTACTTCTTCAGAGAATCCTCATATTCCCTCCACAACCATCACTATAGGGGTTTTTCTGCCTCTTAACCAACCGTCTTTGTTCTGAACCACCATGGTCTCGACCGCCTCTACCTCGAGCAATGGTCTGATTCCGTCTATGGTGACAATTACTGCTCCTTTCACCCAAAGTGTGACAAGCCCTCCGTTCTCATACAAGATTCCTAGATTCGATACGAACTCAGTCCTTTCCTATTCCACTCTACATAATTTATTTCTAGGGGAAGGGAGCTTGAACGCTCCTCTACAAGGATCCATGGGGGGGACTTCATCTCCCTATAACTCTTTCCCTTACGGAGGGGGTCATATACCTCCTTCATCCCCTTCACTTGGTGGTGCTCACCAACACTCCGTCAGGCCGAACGTAAACTATAGTTCATTTGGAGAAGGTAGTTAAGGACTTCCTTCTTATAACATGTCAGTAGGTTTGACACCATTCTCTTTTTTTGGTGCATTTGGTAACAATGCATTCTCGTTAGCTATCGTCTCGGTCGAGGGAAACCCCGGTTATGGACAAAAAAATCCTATGCAGAGTATTATTCCTACACAGGGGGTAAAATTAGGAATTCCTTCCTTACAAGGAATTTGGAATCCATGGCAGGGATCAGTTCCCTTGTCAGGGATGTCGACCGGGGGCAACCCCTTCCATAGCCAATAGAACCCTGGGCAAGGCTCAAAACCTATGCCCATCGGATCAGTAGGGGGCAACCCTTTCCAAAATCCTTGGAATGTGACACAAGCCCAACCTTTTACGTCCTATTATGGGAGTCAGTTGATGACGTCTCAAAAAGTGCAGAATACATATGCTAGTCACAACCATGGTTGTTACCAGAACCCTGGCCAACAACCTAACTTTACCTGGCAACCTGGTGCCATTCATACTCCAGGATCCTTTTTCCTTAGTTATAATCAACAACCCAAATTATTGTTTATGGAAAATTTGCACTTGTCAGACTTGACAAGGTTATTAAACAACTCCATCTGTCATGATCTGCATTGGCCTCCCATGTCAACCAAGTTTCCTTCAAACATTTCAAGGTTTGAAGCTAAGCCTAATGAAGATCTAGGCGATCATGTGACTAGCTTCCATCTATGGTGCTTGTCCAACTCATTGAGAGAAGACTCCATATAGTTGTGTTTGTTTCAATGCACTCTCATCGAGAGTGCGGAAAAATGGTACATTGATCTTAACCACTCAAGATACTCTTCCTTTGACGAATTGGCAATGGATTTCTTAAACCATTTTCAATTACCTGTGAGATATGACGCTGACACCAAATTGCTGACCAACTTTGAGCAGAAAAAAGAGGACCATATCTCAGATCACATCCGAGAATGGAGACGTCGGAAGAGTTTGATAAAAGTACCAGCCCAACCAACATTCCTTATTGAGTGGTTCCTTAATTATTTGGTGCCCCAATTATATAAAGATGTCACAACCTCGAGGATATTTTCAGAAGAAGAAGCGATAATGAGATCTCAACAGCTAGAGTTGATTTACTCTCAATCAGGTTTACTTTATGAATTTTTTCCAAATGCAACATCGTCGATACTTGACAAGACCAGACAGACATTTGGACCACATGCTGATGGTATTGTTGGTTCAATGAAAATGAGGCCTGCTGATTAGTTGTCGAATCAATTGCAACAATTATCAATACAATAGAGAGCAGCCAGCCAGACCACTGGTTCGGTTGCTCCCCCTACTCAAATGTCAGATGTACACAGTCTACAATCGACAAACCTGAAGACCACCCAGTAGCTTGACAGAAATAAGAAAAAATGAAATAAGGGTAAGGGGGATAAGAAACCTACCAATAATGTTGGTGGGGGAAACACAGAAAAGAAAAAGTCAAAGTATCCATGTAATCTTTGCATGGAAGACAATTCGACTCACCAATGCCCTCAACTTGTGGAGGCCCAAAAGTTATTGGCACATCAGCGGTCTGTTGTGTTAACGAACCCATTTCCACATGGGAAAAATTTAACTCAAGCCTCTTCGAGCGTGGAAGGGGGAAGTCAGGTACCGCCTTCATCTTCGAGTAATCCTTCATCTATGAATGTGTACATGATGAAAGGTAGCATTGATATAGAAACTAGGACACATGACTACATAATGACAAACACCTACGAGAAGGGTAAACAAGACAAAAACCCATCTCTTCCTCTCCATATTGAGAAGATGTTGGGTGAAATAATGACAAGCATCCCAAAAGGTGCATTCAATAAAGATTCCCACAACCCAAATGCAAGGGCCACCCATAACTACTCTGTGGTGGAGGATTTGTCTCAAACCCCTTGTGCAATGTCTGCTTTGGAAGTCCTCCAGAGCTACCCTTCCCAAAGAAAGGATTTGTTAGTTGCCTTAGGATCTACTGAGACTTATAATCCAGGAATGATCATGATTGATACGACTGACTTAAAACCTCATCTCCCTTACCATGTGGCATTTCAGATAGTAGTGGCTTATACCATGAAAAATTTTACTTGGAACATTTTTTGTAGTGTGGTTGATGAGGGCACCTCGACATGCGTGATGTCTTTGGAGTGTTGGAAAGAAATTGGCCAACCCGTTTTGTCTCTGTCACCTACTCTTCTTACCACTTTCGACGGTCATTCGTTCCGACCACATGGAATCATCCCATCTTCCCCCATGCAGTTAGGGGGGGAGACCATGTGCGTCGAGGTTGAAGTGGTTGATGTGTCTCTCGACTACAATCTCTTGTTAGGAAGGATCTGGACCTATTCTATGCAAGCAATGGTCACGACAGTTTTCTAGGTCTTATTGTTTCCACACAAGGGTCGGATCATGTCCATTGATTAGTTATCCTTCTCTCGTCCCGACCCTTTATCGGGAGTATCCATGGTCCCAATGATTGATAACCCTCAGCCCAACATCGTCAATGTAGGGGTTGGTTTGTGCTCACCTTTGATGGGTACTTTCAATTATCTGCCTCCGACCAGAAATTTCCAGTACATATCGGTTGTCCCCGACTAGCCTAGGGATAAAATCTTCCAAATCTCATCATTTCGGACGACTTAGTTTAACGATCCGTGAAATATTCCTTCCCCATCAGCCATGATGGAAGGGACAAGGCACCATGGCATGGACATGCCTTTGTCTGTGACAAAATTTTCATACTCTATAGTCCAAAAAGCTTCTGCCAACCCCGATCTGACTCCCGCACAGGAGTTAGATCTAGTTCTCGAGCCTATTTGGGCTCCAGGTTGCCTCGCCAATAATGATTATTTAGACTTGGTCTTTACCTCATACAAGGTGATTATTGAGGAAATGACTAGTCTGGATAGACCCTAGGATTATCTCCATCATAAATCTTATTTTCTCCCGGAGTTAAGAAGAATTGAAGCAGGAGTATTCACTCTGACTATGACTAGAGATAGGGCTTGTCCTATCAGTCCTTTGGCTACGCACATTATTTTTGTTGAAGGAAATATGGAAACCATCACTAAAACGCTACCTATTTATATCTCCAAAACCCCTGGCGTCATGGAGAATATCTTCATCAAAGCAGACTGCTCCCCCAAGGAGATTCAAATCTACATGGATTTATTTAAAGAATTTTGCAACGTGTTTGCCTTGTCTTATGAGGAAATTTCAGGCATATATCCAAGAATCATTGAACATGAAATCATGACATATCCTAACACCAAGAAGTTCTGGTAGAATCTTCGTCCAGTTAATCCTAAGAAAGAAGCAACTATTAAGGCTAAAGTAGAGAAAATACACAAAGCTGGTTTCATCTACCCCATTCAATTGATTCAATGGGTGTCAAATCCCATGCCATTCAACAAAACATAGGGTACGATACGTGTATGTATGGACTTCCATGATTTAGCAAGGCTTGTCTAAAGGAGAATTTCCACACGCCATTTATTGACCAGATAGTCGATGAATGCACAGGTTGCAAGGCCTTTTCTTTCATGGATGCTTTTTCAGGATACAATCAAATACAGATCAATACTGAAGACCAACACAAAACCTCTTTCATTTTTCCATGGGGTACATTCTCTTATCAGAAGATGCCTTTTGGTCTAAAAAATGTTGGAGCCAGTTTTCAGTGGGCCATGTCTTTTTCTTTCCACGATATCAAACACATAGTCAAGGCTTATCTTGATGATTTAGCATCACGATCTGGCAAGAGAATCGATCATCCCACACACCTCTGACTCATCTTTGAGTGATGTCGCTACTACCGAATTCACTTGAATCCAAAAAAATGCAGTTTTTGCATAACGTTGGGTCATCTGCTAGGTTTCATACTTTCAACAATAGGGATCATGGTCGATCCTCTAAAGGTTGAGGTGATAGTTCAATTGCCTCCCCTGTGCGCAGTCCCTCAGCTTCACAGTGTACAGGGAAAAGAGAACTTTTTACAATGTTTCATCGCAAACTATGTTGAGATCACAAAGGGTTTCATGCATTTACGGAAGAAGGACGTTCCTTTTCATTGGGACAAATCCACTCAACGCTCTTTCAGAGAATTGAAGCGCACCCTCACGTCTGCCCCTCTGCTTTGGCCACCCAATTATAATAAAGATTTCTTATTGTACTTGGTCGTTGCAGAGTCGAACATTAGTATGGTCTTGGTTCAGGAGGATGATTTACTCTCAAAATACATGATTTATTACCTGAGCTGAGGTCTGGTTGGACCAGAACTCAATTATTCCCACGTTGAAAAACTTGTGTTGGCAACAGTTCATGTTGTCCAGTGGTTCTGTCATTACATCTTGTTTTGCAAGACCACTGTCATTGTCTTTGTGAATCTACTTCAATACATTTTGACATGACATGTAATCGGCAGAAATATTAGTAGATGGATAGTTATCCTCTAGGAATTCAACTTGGATTTTGTTTCGGTGAAATCAAAAAAGTCATTGGTCTTTATGAAACTCATCTCAAAACTTCTAGTTGAATCAAGTGATGTTATACCCGAGTCTCCTATCAAAGAAGACATGTTTTTGATCGCATCTTTGGACCCCTGGTATGAAGATATACTATTCTATCTCTAGACTTTGAAGTTCCCTAGCTCTTCTTCTCGTGATGAGCATCGTCATATACGCCATAAGGCCAATAACTATCTCATACTCAAGGACACTATGTTTCTTCGAGGTGTATATTGCATCCTTCACCGATGTCTTACTCATAAAGAAGAGGAAAATGTGCTTAACGATTGCCACACCGGAGCATGTGGCAGTCATCTGTATGGGTTGGAAACAACCCAAAAGATTGTACGAGCCGATTACTTTTGGCTGAAATTAATCAAATATTTTGCCAAGTGCCACCCATGTCAGATCTTCTCTTGAAAGATGAGGGCATACCCTGCTCCAATATTTCTTGTCATCACAGTTGGTCCCTTCACCAAGTGTGGGATTGATTACACTATATGCAACCCCCCTTTAGCAAGGGGGAACCATTATATCATCATAGCAGTAGACTACTTTACTAAGTGGGTTGAGGCTATGCCAACATTTAAAGATGATGGCGAGACAACAACTCTCTTTTTGTTTAACCAAATAATAGCAAGGTTCAACGTCCCAAGAGAGATTGTCACTGACCATGGAAGTCATTTTCAGAATAAAATGATGTCTGAGTTAACGTCAAAGCTTGGGTTGAGGAAATAACATTTGTCACCCTACTACCCACAAGAGAATGGTCAGGTGGAATTTGTGAATAAGTCCCTTAAGACTATTCTACAATGAACAATCAATTCGACCAAGTCAAATTGGCATTTGATTTTGTCCTCTGCGTTATAAGCCTATCGAATGTTTGTTAAGACTACAACAGGTTTCTCACCTTTTCAACTCGTTTACAAGCTGAAAGTAGTCTTTCCTATAGAGTGCTAGATCCCATATCTAAAGTTGGCAGTACAATTATTTCCAGACACTTCACCGCTTCAAGAGCGTTTATTATATCTCGAGAAGCTCAATGAGAAGCATCGTGATGCAGCCTTGGCTAACGAGGCTCACAAACAAAAATTCAAGTGTCAGTATGATCGGTCCGTTCATCCTTAGATTTTCTCTAAAGGTGACCTTGTCCTTGTCTATGACCAAGATAAGGATCCCCTAGGGGCAGGAAAGTTCAAACCCATGTGGTTTGTACCTTTCATCGTCAAGGAGGTTCTAAAGAAGGGTGCTTATTGTCTGGGGGACTTTGAGGGAAATGCTTTGGCGGAGCCTAGAAATGGGCTCTACCTCAATAAGTATTACTCGTAGGTGGGTCACCTTGGGTGACTTATTGTACATATGTATAGTTCTTATACATTTTTCTTCTTAGTTTTTGTCTTTTTGGTTTTATGGACGTGTGATTTTTGATGTCATATTTCTCACTGTGGAAAATGTCAACTGAATCATAGGTGTTCATTGGGTTCACAGACGACGCTATCCGACACACTCAGAGGATTGCTTCCATAGCTTGGGTGATTTTCACACCTCAGGGAAAGTTGCTATCTTTAGGAGGTATCTGTTTAGGTGACGCCACAAACAATTTTTTTGAGTACAACGCAGTCGTATAGTTGCTTCATGATGCTTTGTTGCATGGTATCTCTCATCTCCAAGTCTACTTAGATGCTCAGGTGGTTGTGTCCCAGTTAAATGGGTTTTATTGCATTTACGATCCTACTCTACACCGATGGTTCCTTAGCATATGTCTCTTAGAAAGAATATTTGATTACATTACGTATATCCATGTTCCTAGGAGATTGAATCAAATTAGAGACACTCTAGCTAATCATGTATTAGATTGGCACATTGCAGACAAGTAAGAAAACACACACACACGCACATGTAAATACATTTGTAAAATAGATGTAATCCATAAGATGTAAAAATATGTAAATATGCATATATATATATATATCGAAAATATCAGAGTACATAGGTTGGCACAAGCACCTAAAAAATATGTCCAGTAAGACTCATAGGGCTTATGCCCTAAAAAATATACAAAATGTTCCCTCGGCACGTGAGTACTCTAGCCTATCTAAGGGCGGGGCTTGTTGGCCCTGCCATAATGAATAATGACATTTTCCAAAAGCTGAAAGAGCTGGACCCAGGTCCTTGGTACCGCAAATACATGAGGTTGCATCAACGTTGGGAGATCCTCGATCTCCACCATAGGGATTGTACGAGTGAGCACGATGAGGTTCTGCTCCACCTACCTCAATACTCTCTCAGCCTCTCCGACTGGAGCCCCCCCCCACTGCTACTACTGGTCTTGCCTCTGGTTGAGGATGTTGCCTGGTCCTCGAGAATTTTGTTGGATGCACTGGTCCCACATCTGTACATAAAAAATACATAGGTATTAGATACTCTGGTATAAAAAAAAAATATGTATAAAAAGAAATAAAAATTAAATAACTCTGAAAAAAAAACATACCTAGCTCTCCTTTTTCTACTCCAGGTGGTATGGGCATGTCAGGATCCTTGGAGAATTCGATCCCAACATAGGGGTAATCCTCTACAACTAGAATCTGTCAAGACCACCAGTCAAAAAAATTATCATTGAAGGCCTCAATGGTCCTGTTATCACCCCATAAATTATGGGAATCAGTTGATGAATTGGATATTACCTGTATCTAGTGATTTTGTTGACAAATGATGTTTCCTTCTTCAAATAATTTGTAAAAATAAAGAAAAAAGAAAAGAAAAAGAAAAGAGGGCATAAAAGAATTGAAACAAAAGCCCCATGCAATAACAGTAACTTGGTCATACCTTTCAAGCATGACCAAGTTCTTTTAAATTTTCAATGTTGATAGGTTAGTGAATAAATATGACCAGACTGTCTAATCCTGGTCAGATAGCCCTTAGGTTAGATTAGTGAATAAATTTGACTAGATTGTCTAATCCTGGTCAGATAGCCCTTAGGTAGAGTAATTTCTTAACCCAACAGTTTAATCTGGGTTAATGGTCCTAGGGAGATAGGATTAGCATGTAGGTTAGTTGTCTCATTTGTTTCAGCCCCCATGAAAAAAGATTAATAAAGATGTTACACCATGTCCCAAATGCCTAAGAATAGTTTGTTCGAAACCCCATGGTGGCATCTCTTTGAAATTTGAAAGAAAAACCCATAAAATGCTTTATCCTAAGTTTTTCCTCAAGCTCATATTTCTCCGCTCATGCTCTATGTTACATTCATTTTCCAATGGTCCAGATCACGGCGCTTCGATCAACGGTTCACAAAGCATTACGGACCCCCCCTAGTGTTCTGCTTTTAATCAAGGGGGGGGGGGTCCGGAATCGGTGATAATATTTACGCAGATCTGAATGGTCCAGAAAAGAGCGCGTGAATCCACGACCCACATTCGATTTCGGACCCCCCCGCCCGTTCTGCCTTTAACAGAGGGGGGGGGTCCGGAATTAGTAATAACTTGGGCGCAAATTGGACGGCCCAGAACAAAGCGCTTAAATCTATGGTTCACATTGAATTCCGGACCCCCCCCCCTCCGTTCTGCCTTTAATGGAGGGGGGGGGGTCCGGAATGGGTATTAAGGAGTGCGCTAAGATCTGCGGCCAGGAAATAAGTGTGCAGATATATGGTTCACAATGGATTTCGGACCCCCCCTAGTGTTCTTCTTTTAACTAAAGGGAGGGGGTCCAGAATGAATATTCCTTTCGGCGGGCCCTTGGTTACATGTGTCATTGTCCTATTGGTCCATGAGTCCTATCACCCACATGCTATCTGACAGTCCGTCTCTCATGGACGTCATCCTCCATTCAGTCCACTTTTCCCACTCGCTCCAGGGGTCGCATCCCATCCCATAACTGCTTTCAGTCTCGGTTGTCAGTACCTAAGCCCCTCACTCATGACCACCCCCTTATGGCGACTTTCACTTCACTTCACCTCCAATCCCCAGCAGCCACGTCAACTGTCCGTATGCTTTGGGCACCGTCACCTGCCATATCACCCCCAAGTGGTCTGTTGTCCATTAATAACTGGATAATATACCCGTTGTCATGCTAACCATTTTCCCGCGTCCAACCAACCCAGTTTTAAATAAAACTACCGTTTTCCCTCTTCATGCACTATTCGTCCATCACACCAAAGAATTACACTCTTTCGCCTCCATTTCTTTTCCGCCACCTTCACCTACAGTCAGTATTCCCCACTAACATCATTTTATTGCAGGTACAGTTGCTAAAATGGTGTCAAAGCCAAGACTAGAAGAGGGAGAAGAGAATCCTTTTCTTCCTCCTCCCGTCGACCTGGACAATCCCCTTGGTCGATAAAGATCGATTGATCGCAGATACCATCTGCGACTTCGATTTTTCAGACCTCCAGTCGTGGTTATGAGAGGTGTTCTTGGACCAGAGTGACGAAATTGGGCTCTGGGAGTCCAATTTGCCGCTGTACCTTTTCCCCCACATACATCACTTTCTGGAATTTGCGCTGAAATGCCAAGCCCACTATGTCCCTGACCAGAAGCCCATCGTCTCTTCATCCAGAGATGTTCTTTTCTTCATCACTCCTGAAGATATTGACCAGATGATGCAAGTTTCCCGTGCTGAATCTATGTCCCCATTCAATTTAGAAATCCTCACCGAGTTATACCAGAAAATGACCTTTCCTCAGAGAGCTCAGATATGCGAGTTTTTCTTCCCCGACTCCGCTCAACTCCCTTCCACCTATCCCCCTTACCCTTCTTCCCTTTTCTCCACCAAAGGAAATCAAATCATTTCTTCCCTGTGTGCCCTGCTTGGTTACTATTCTGACCAATGGGTAGATGAGCCCATCCTGGGTTTTCTGTCCATTTTTTCAAACGATGAAAAGCCCACAACGCAGTTCGACTACAACACCTTCTTGGCCGATAATATTCATGAACAATTCGTGAAATTCGACACAGAGGGTATGTTCATATATTCTTCCATACTGGCGTACATGTTCGTTTATTTCCAAGCTGACAAATTCAGTTTCTCCATGCAAAAAATGGATGCAGACGGACGGCCCCAACCAGTCACAGCATGGACTTCTCTTCTGAAGCGTAACTCTGCTGAATACGACTTCAAAGATTTCATTGAACAGTTTTACCACCCGGTGGTTAGCATGTTGAGTGGCAGGCCTGAGCCACGAATAAATGAGGAAGTCCAGAGAATTCTGCAGCTCTCGGACGATGTAAAGACAGGAGACTGGTACCTATACCAGAACTATACCGAAATCAGAGTTTTCGGGTGCGAGTTGGCACCTTACAAGCTACCTCAATACGTGCCGGTAAGGATCTTTGCCTTAGAATATATTAGGCAAATAATGAATTTAGATGATATTCATTTTGTTTCCTTAAAAAAGAAACAACAATTGAGAATTAAAGGGCAGATAGGTTCTTTTATTTGCAATAGTAGAGGTGCCGGGGAGGAAGCAGACATAATGTTAAAGGATATGAAATTCTTTACAAGTTTCACCTAGCACTACGATCCATATGGGATCATCTCTGAAATGAGAGTGAAAAATAAGAACGTCCCATATGCTCATGAGTCCAAGCCGGAGATAGAGAAATTTGCAAATCAAACAGTTTGGATGCCTGATACTTTGATGGACATGGAATAGCAAGTTGAAGTAGAACAGCAGGTGTCTTTGACGAGTGTACCTCCCACTACCACACCTCAGGTACCCAAGGAGAAGAGGCCCCGAGAGGAGTCGTCGTCTCTTGTAACAGAGGTGTCAGCAGAAGAGTTCCAGATTCACACCAAAAAGTCAAAGATAGTTTCAACGCCGGGTGCGACGGTAGAACAAGAAGCCCCAATTACCACAGTAGCCACCACAGAGGTCAATCCGGTCACACCACCTTTCCATTCGAGCCAGCATAAGGAAATCACAAAAGCTATACCGAAGAAATCTACAGATTCTCCCCTGGATACTCAACAAAGCAAGACTGTGCCCAAATTGGGCATTTTTGAGAAATGTGAATTGATCAAGAAGAAGAACCAGACACTCACTAGTAGCACTTACGCCCAGTTTCAAAAGCAGTCTTCCACATCTCAGTATAGGCTTCTTTCGGCATTTGACACAGAAAAGGGTAGGATGCATATGGCTTACCTACAAGCACAGGTACTGGATCCCAAGGTAATCTCAGATTACAAAAGGGCCACTTTCGAGTTCCAAGCAAAAGACGTGCATCCAGTGGATCATATGGATCTGCACAAACAAACTGGGGAGAAGGTTTTCCACACATTGGCACACGCTACAGCTTCTGCAGCAAAATTTCATGTATCTTTGAACAACGCTCAGACACAGCTCAAGATGGAAAAAATATCATCTTTTGCTAAAGACAACAGAATCAAGATGTTGGAAGAGCTGGTTTTAAAGATCGGCTATGATCCTACAAATGTGAAAGCTGCAGAAGAGATGATTAAAAAGA
>ML778546.1:691103-701668 GCA_009831015.1 Picea engelmannii
CCCCAAAAAAAAAAAAGAAATGAAAAAAGGAACAATGGAAGGAAGGAGTGACTAGTTTGTACTTACTTCGTCCAAGCGAAAGTTCGTTTCATCCAATGAAGCTCCGAGAATCAACTTTTTCGGCAAAGGGGTGTTTTTTACTTTTTCTTCAATTCTCAATTTACAATGGTGATAATGAGCTGCCGACTTCTATTTATAGACTTTTTGGCCTCTTTTTGTCATCTTTTGGACCCCTTTTTGTCGTTTTTTCTAGCTTGAAAATCGTTTAGTATGGTTCTTTAGTTTCTTGGGGGATGTTACGATATGTGTTACTTTGGGTATTGGGAAAATTTTTGAGAGTTGGGTCACTTTTAAAGGTCTTTTGTTGAAAATTCTTCTTTCCAACTTTTTGCATCTAAGTCAGGATTCCACCTCCACTTTCTGCATTTCGTTGTATTTTTTTCTTTGCCATAGGATCGACCCCACAAAGTTGCGACACAGAACCATCATTGCTTCTTTAGAAGTGTCATAATTTAGTGTTAGAGCCTGCCTTCACATGGATGCCCTAGGTAGACCTTGGTAGCATTTTTGGTATCCATGTTGTCGCTAATGATTATAGGCTCGGAATTTATTTTTAGTTTTTCCTAATTATGAGTTTGAGCCTCACTTGCATGATTCATTATCGCTTTTGGCCTCACCCTCGAGACTCCCAAAAAAAAATGAGTTTTCTTTTAATCCCTTTTCAGACCCTCTAAACATGAAAAGATTGTTGAGTGATCTTGTTTCCCTTCATGCTCGCAAAACTAAAATTCGAAGGCACATTTTTCCAGTGGTAGTTTACCCCTTTTTCAGTCCAGATGGTCAAATGTATGAACAAAGGTATACTCTAGGAGCCTCGGTTCTCTAGAAGAGTATTCTCAGGTATAGATTTAACCCTTTTTTGGGCCTAAGGAACTAAATTTATGAAAAACAAACCCCCACGGAGTCCATAGTTAAGCTCTTTTTAGACTCCCTAAACTTGAAAACATTGTCGAGTGGCCTTGTTTCTTCACACTCATTAAATTGGTCAAGAAGAACATCCCTTACAGAGTCCATAGTTAATCCTTTTTCAGACTCCTTAAATATGAAAAAATTGTCGAGTGATCTTGTCTTTGTCACACTTATTAAAATGGTTTTGAATAGATGTCTTTTCAATGCTATTTTACCCCTTTTTCGAACTAACTAGACTACCTTTGAAAAACATACCCCAATGGAGTCTCCTTTTACGTTTTTTCAGACTCTCTAAAAATGAAAAAACGTCGATCTTACCTTCTCTGGGCTCATTAAAATTACATCTTAGGACATTATCATTGTGTATTATTAATCGCATTTTCATTCCTGTGCCTTTGGACTAATGCTGTCTACATGTTTCTCTCAATTGAACCATCTGAAGCATGCCTTATACGCAAGCCTTGTAGTACTTTGCCTCTGCATCTTAACACCTTGACCCATGGAGGATTTTCTTGGGTGTCCTTTTCTTTCATATGTCCCCTTTCTCTGAGAATCAATGTGTTCCTTGCACTTGGAACTAGTATGTCTGTGACACTCGTTCCTCCTTTGTAACATAGCATTCTTTTATTCTTCTTCAAGCTTTCCAAAATTATTAAAATAGACAAAAAAATCAAATATACCCGAAAAAGAGGAAAGGAAAAGTATTTTATTTTTGTTGACAACACAATGAGTCACCCTTGGACAAAGCACATCCTACCGTTTGTTCGTCAAGATCTAGGATTCAATAGGACCTTAGGAATATGTTCTCTCTATATAGAGTCATGTCCTCCTACGTTTGGTTATCCTTCCAAACATATGGAGAGTTCGCATTGCCTTCTGCATCGTGAACTTATGTCAATGCCATGTTGCCTGAGTCTCATCTTTTGTCGTGCTTTCATTCAAGGGAATTTTTACTAAACTTGAGTCGGACCTTCTACAATTTGTCTCTTGTCCTCATGCCTGGCCACTCCGAAAGTCCAATCAAGTCCTTTCTCAAAATCAATGAAGTTCTCTGCCTGATCAACAAGATCCTCTTGTGTGTTACCAATTTGCTGTCAAAGACCTCTGGGTAGCGAATTTGTACACTGATATTACACTCCTACTCAAGTTTTGAATATTTTGAAGTTGTTGCTCAAGCTTTGAATACCTCATCTCCAACCATCAGGCGTCATTGGCTTCTTGAATATGGATACTATACATGTATATATTTTGATTTTGATATGTAGATCCATTGTGTACTACTCGTAGATACACTTTATATAGTTATATGACATGGATCTGCAGTGTATTTGATTAGCAGCCATGATTTTATTTCATCCTGAGCATGGGTATGCCCACCTCGGTGAGACAAATTGTTATTTTGTAGATGGCACCTCCTAAACTTTGGTCCCTGGTCTCACTCACTTCGTACGTTGGTGAATATTTGTAATGTATTTTGGCCATCAAATGCTCTTCTAACCTCACACATTAGGGGGCATCTGTTATAACCCTAAATTGCACCAGAGATGCATACCTGGCATCAGGCCATCTTACTTGTTGTCTTTTCCAAGCCATCACTGAAAAACTCTTCTAAAAAACCATTGTTTTGAAGGTGTACACACCCTACACCACTACTACCCACATACACATGCTTGCTACACCACTACAACCCACGTACACTCACAAAAAGCGCGAAAAATGAAAATTGCAAAGGGATACAGGTTTTCGAGCTGTTACCTAACCATTTGACCACCCATAGCCAGTCACCCCAACCGTTACTATGTCTTTTGGCCTATAAAATAAGTTGTTGGGGCCCCATTCTAGAGAGAAGCATGAGAGCATAGAAACTCTACCCAATTTAGTATTCCCCTTTTGCCCCAATATTTTGCAACCACATTGTGCGTTTGACCCAGACTTCCTTCTTCCTTCATTGCAAACCCTTTCCATTTCCCTAGAGAGAATTGAAGAGGAGAAGAAGACGTGGAAGAAGTTGGTGCATGGTGAAGAGGAACCCAGGACTGAGTTCGAGGAGAATTTGTCGGTCTCATAGTGTAAATGAATTTTGTGAGATCAATATAAAGAAATACTTTTTCCATCTCGCCAAATGATGTCTTAAATCTTTATAATTTATTTACATTTTTTTTTATGATGTCTAACCCACTAATCCTTTTATATAATGCATGCTTGTAATTTATTTTTTTTCTTTTGGTGAATGTAGGTTGGCCTTGGGAGGAGATCTGCAGTCGAGAAACAACTAAGCGCAAAGGGATAGACACTGGATGCAGAGTTTAAGGTATGCCTACCAGATCCCTATACATTGTCTTTTATGTATGATTGTGGGGTAATGACAGGATAGTTGTTTAAAGTAGGATAATTTATACAGTTATCTCTGCCTGCACTTTAGAACCTTGGTGTAGTCCATAGAGGGGTTTTCCCACTATAGCATACATGTCATGTTATCATTTTCACTATAAATTTGTTTCTAGAAAGATTCAGATGGTGAAATTTGGAAGCTATTGAGAAGACATATCTAGGTACTTGTGGTAAAAATTTCAGCTCTTTATTCACTATAATTTTGGAGATACACTATGTGGACGATAGGGTTTTTGACTAGTCCTGAAGCTAGTCATAAATAGGTATTCCAGGTAAAACAATCATAATGTCTTCATAGAGAATCCAAATGAAGTGAGACCAATTGCATTGGAAATAGTACGGGTTGTAGTTTCCTGTGTAAGAATTTAAGAATATTATGTTAAATATTGAGCATGGGGAATCCTGTACAAGTTCGCTCTCCTAAATAAACTAGAATTGAATAAGGTCTATCATTTTCTCTATAAATCCTTTTCTGGGAGGATTCAAGGAGTGAAAATCGGAGGTGTTTCAGAGAACACATTGAGTAATATTATCTATAGGATCAGATTATTCCAAAAAGTGAATAATTGCAGAAGTTGAAGAAGTCTCAGGAATCATTATCAGGTTCTATGTGATGGTTGGTTGATGGTGATAATTTAATGTAAATTTTTATTATCTCTCATATATACTTGGGTGGAAGGAATGGGTAAGGATGGAGAGGTAAACCTTCTATTTATATTGGAGTATTGTATATTCCTTTTGGAGGTTTATCCCTCCATTTATATTTGGAAGCTATAGCTACCTTGGAAGTCATTACTTCCCTTGAACAATAACTATTGATTATTTCTCATATATTGTGCATGGTGTATTGTGGTGTATTAGTGTAACTCTTATACTATTGTTCATTTATCATTTGATATAATTGAATATATAATATGGTTGAAGTAAAAGTTGAAAAAAAATTCAAATTGTACTTGATACTAATTCACCCCCCTCTCAATATCAACAGGAAGGCCAATCCATGATTTCCTTGATCTTTTCAGGATCCATTGCCACTCCTTTGACAAAGATTATATGGACTAAATATTGGAATTATCCTTGAAATAAATCACACTTGTTGAGATTAGCATACAACTAGTGTTCTCTTAACACTTATAACACCATTTTGAGATGTTCTTCATGCTCCTATCAGTTCTTGGAACACACTAAAATGTCATCCATAAACACTAAGACAAGCTTGTCTAGATATTTGTTGAGCACACTATTCATCAAACAAATGAATGTAGTTGGTGAATTTGTAAGACCAAATGGAACCACAACAAACTCATAGAGCCCATACCTTGTCCTAAAGGTTGCCTTGTGTATGTCCTCATCCTTGATTTTGAGTTGGCGATATCTCGACCGTAGATCTATATTTAGAAACCTGTAGCTCCCCTGAGATGATAAAAAGGGTCATCTATTCTTGGAAAATGGTACTTGTTCTTGATGGTCATCTTGTTCAACTGCCTATAATCTATGCATAGTCTGAACATACAATCTTTCTTCTTTATGAATTAGGATAGTGCTCCCTATGGGGATACACTTGGTATGATATAACCTTTATACAACATTTCCTTTAGCTACACCTTCAGATCCACCATTTCTGGTGTACTCATCCTGTAAAGTACTTTTGATGCTAGTACTTCCCCAAGAACCAGATCTATTGAAAAATTGAGATTTGTTTTCGGAGGTAATCCAAGCACTTCCTTTGGAAACACATATTTGAACTCCCATAGTATAGGGTGATATTCAAACTTCATATCTTTTCTTTCTACTGAGTTTAATACTTCTATAGCATATATGGGACACCCTTTTATACTAAACTTCTTGAGTTATAGTGTTGATATTTTCCTCACCGATATTGGCTTCCAAATGCCTTGCAACACTCTTGCATTTCCCTTCTCATCTTCACATTTCAAAGTTTTCTCATAGAAGTTTAATTTTCCCTTATGGGAAGCTAACCAATCCATACCCAACCACATTTCCTATGAGACTAGGGATAGGATATTAAAAACTTCTCAAATCTATAGTACACCCATTTTGATTGGACATGATTCAACTACCTTAGCCACCTTCCTCTTTGTTAGAGTGGAAAAATGAACCAACCATGATTTCACATGCTTCTTATTATTAAGGAACATGCATCAACCATTTGAGGTGAGATATAACAAATTTTAGATCCTGGGTAAATCAAAATAGAGATGGGTTGTTCAGAAATAATACCTTCCAATTCCACCATAGAGGCTTGGTGGTATACTTGTTGATTCTCTACAGCTACATAAATTATCGGCACACTTCTAGCTACATCATTGACTGCAGCTGCCTCCTGTACATTATATACCTTCCTGTTGTCATGCTTCCTATGGGGGAAATACCTCAACATATGTGGCTCTCCACATCCCCAACATTGCAAGGGTCCTTTCTTAGGCTCCCCTTCTCTTTCTCTTTCTTGCTCTGCTATCTTGTTTCCAGTCTGGTATTGGGAATTTTGTTGATGCACACTTCTTCTTCGTTGAACCAATTGTGAACCTTTCAGATAATTCTTGGAAGAAAAAGATTTGAATCCTTTCTTTTGGAACCTACTCTGGTCCCTCCTCTTCTATTCATTTGAAGTATATTTCTTATGCTTAGAATGATCATAACAAATTTTGGCCTTCCAAATGGTTTCCTCCAACATTTTGGGTTTGTCAAATTCAATTCAGTCTTGATAGGATTGTGGCAATCCAATGAGAAAATGCTAGATTCTCACCTTCTTATCCTTGAAATTGGGAACATAACTCAATAGTTCCACAAACCTTTTGGCATACATCCATAGTAAGTTTTCCTAACCTAATCTCATGGAATTCATTGATTTTATTATCATAATACTTTTCCGAGAGGTAATCCTTATGGAAATATTTCTCAAATTGTTTTCATGTCAGTTTTCTTTCCTTTATCCCTTTAATTTTCTTAAGGTATTCCCACCAAATGGAAGCTCCCCCATTCATATTAAATATGAAAATACTTTCCTTGGTATTATCAGAGTACTTATATACCTAAAATTACTTCTTTAAACCAAGTAGCCATGCTTCAAACTCTTCTCCTTTATTTATCTCTCCATCAAAGGTAGGAAACTTATCCTTATTGAATTGTTTGGTTAGAGAAATCTGAGAATTATTCCTCTTTTTCTTCTTAGGAATGATAGATTATGTGTTGCTAATAGATTGATCTTTTGAATTAGTCTTATGACTAGATGACTCCATGGAAACACCTCCACTCAATTTTCCTCTCTTGGCATCTTGATGCTTCTTTCTAGAGGAACCGATTCCCACATTTTTGTGAGCCATTTCATGCTTCTGAGAATCCTAAGAGGTTTCCAACCTTTCCATCTACTAGAATTTTGAATTGTTATGGCCTTGTTGCAGATGTGTTAGATGTTATGGGATGAACTAGGTTCTAATTTAGGTTTCCAACAAAACCCTGCAAACCATCGACCCTTCTGGAGACCACAAGGAAACATTTCGCACAAAGTGCACAATGAAATCTCACTTGAGATGGCTTATGGGTGATTATATGACCCAAATGTATGGAATATTGGAAGGGAGGATATTGTGGGGATGGGAGACAATATTTCTACCTCAAAATGCATCAGATATATTATTCTAATACAACATTATACCTATATCTACCATTCTGTAATCAGTTACATTCATTAAGATTCATTATGCAATAACTATGCTATCAACCTATTGTGTGTTGCATTTTACTTCTAATAGACCAATTTATTTATCATAACTAACTAATTTCAATAAATAAGATAAGAAATCCACACAGAGAAACACAATTTACCGTGGTTCATCCCCCTGGGATACATCCACAAAGTGTTGGGTATGTGTTATATTCTTTGCATGTGTGTCTGTGGGCATGTCAGATACGAAAATTGTGTCTGACGACCCCAACCTCGTTTTCTCTTTGTGTCATGTTCGTCGAGTGATTTCTTGGAGGGTCCCAGGGGTGGCCAGGCCCCCCCTGGTTATGTCCAATGCCCAAAAAATTATTTTTGGGCAGTTTTTGCTATTTTAGCGGATTTTGCTATTTTTAGTAGTTTTCTAAATTAATCCCTGATTAAGGGATTAGGGTTTTGGTAGCTACAAAATACCTAAATTATTGTATATATTGTATGGTGAATGGTGGAATTAATAAAATGAAGATTTGAAAGGTGCGGCACCAAGGAAGGTTGGTTTCCTCCCGATTAAGGGTTTCCAGCTTAAATCTATGTGTACTATGTGTATGAGCCATTGATTAATTTACGTTTTTCTTAAGAATTTGTTTGCATTGCTTTACTTCACAGGTTTAAAAAATTACATGTGGTATCAAAGATTGTTTTTGGATTCAGGGGGATGCCTTTGTTGTTGAGGGTTTGACTCGATATTGATAGTTCAAGTTTACCTTGGGTCTATAAAAAAACTGGGTTCATTGGGAAATTTTGTAGTGGTGATTCAAGTGTGTAAAGAGGAATGACGAGCTCTTCTAGTTTCGAGATAGAGAAGTTCAACGGTAAAAAATTTGAGCTATGGAAGCTCAAGATTGAGGAGCCTCTTGTAGACAAATAAAAATAAATCGATGTGGATCCTGGTACACATCCTAATGGTACGCAGTATACTGGCAGACAGTCTATTGGTAGACAACCTACTAGTAAAAAAATGACTAGTACAAAAACTACTAGTACACAACCTACTAGTATGTAGGTAACATATATTCAAGATGAGCACCTGATTGATGTATTCATAGGAACTTTAAAGGATAACATTCAACATGAGGCTCACCTTTGTGAACCCAAATCATTGGAGAATGTGCTCAGGGTGGAGAGAAATGTTGAAAGTAAAAATATGGCTCTGGCTACTAGAAGAACCACTCCTAACATCTATAGAGAGAATAATGTTCCTTCTTATAAAACAACTCAACCTACAAGGTTGACACCTGAACAATTGGAGGAAAGAAAAGAAAAAGATTTATTCTTTAATTGTCGCAACAAGTACAATAAGGAACATAAGTGTGGTGAGAATAAATTATTCTACAAAGATTGTGAAGAGGAATAAGAACAAGAACAAGAACAAGAACCATCTAAATATGAAAATGTACAAGAGATTTCTTCTGAAGAGTTGAATCCCATGATATAATGTAATGCATTGGATGGAATTAGTACTCCTCAAACCCTCAATATCAAAAAATATATCAAAAATAAAAAGGTAATAGTCCTAATTCATTATGGTAGTACTCATAATTTCACTCACTATAAATTAGCCAAAGCTCTAAATTTATTTATATATCCAGTTCCAAAGTTTAAAGTAATGATTGAAAATGGAGAAAATATCAATTGCTTAGGAAACTTCCATAAGATCAATCTTACTATGGGGGAATATGTAATGAATATTTTCATGATTTTTATATCCATGGGTGGTGTTGATGTCGTACTAGGAGTTCAATTGTTACAATCATTGGGAACAATGGATTTTAATTTTCAAGAACTTTTCATGAAATTTTCATTCGAAGGAAAGGAAATTGAGTTAATGGGTATCATAGGGAAACCCAGTAAGGTGATAAGTTCTAATGGCATGATAAGATTATTGAAAAAAGGGCATCAAGGTGTAATTGTACAACTATCCTCATGCGATGTTCAAATATCTAAGCCATATATTCCCATAGACCTCCAAGTGATCATTGATAATAATTCCAAAGTATTTGAAGATATTCCCAGAGGTCTTCCAACCACTCAAAATCATGATCATGCTATTGACCTAATCATGGGAGTGTTCCTCCTAACATCATGCCTTATAGATACCCTTATTCCCAAAAGAGTGAAATTGAGCGTATTTCTAACATCATGCCTTACAGATACCTTCCACATTCCAAGGGTTGATGAATTTTGTTTTCAAGCCCTTCCTTCGAAAATTTGTGTTAGTATTTTTTGATGATATACTAATTGATCGAAAATATTGGGAGGATAATGATCGACATGTTTAAAAGGTGCTACAAATACTAAAGGAGCAACAACTATATGCAAAAACATCCAAATTTTTCTTTGGAGTGAAGGAGGTAGAGTATTTGGGTCTTATTGTATCTCATGAAGGTGTAAAGGTAGACCCTAACAAGATTAAATGTTTCCTAGGATAAATGTTGTGTCTCTTGTGAATGTGTATTTCTCAGTGATCTTGTTCTTATGATGCTCTTATCTATTGAAATGCAAAGAACTATAATAATGGCATAAACATTAACATGGTATCAGAGCCAACCTAAAGGAAGCATATTTCGCAAGAGGAAAAACGTCACTGTTACCGTACCCAAAAATTAGGGTTTTGAAAAAGTATCTCTTTTCAGCTCCCTAACCTCCTAGAAATATGTGCCCTCCCCCAAGGATCATTTTGGCACTTAGAGCGCACCTTTTCAATGGCTAGATCTCCTAGAAAGTGAAACCCTAGTTTCACAAAGTACTAGAAAACCAGAGTACCAGAAGTACCAGAAGTACCAGAGTACCAGAAGTACCAGAAAACTAGAAGCACCAGTCCAGAAATCCACAGATCGGATTTGAAGGGGTAAAAGTTGGATTTTCAAAAATCTGACTACACTAGCTAACTCGCCTCAGCTCAACACACCTATCCCCTAGATCAGAATTTCAAAATTTGAAGTTTGAAAAATTAGGGTTTCCTCATAAAACCCTAAGTTGCAGTTGCAGTTGCAATCTCATAACCAGTTGTATTTGCAGTTGTAGTACCTATTGCAGTTGCAGCCGTAGAACCAATTGTAATCACTCTTGAAGTTTTTGGTAATGATTATCGCTGCTACCAGATGGAGCCACTACCTGCAAATGCTATCCGAGGTATGTACTCAGATATGGTTAATGGTTAAACCCTAAAGATTATTTGCAGGAGAAGGGATATTTTGCCATAGATCCAGAAGGATCTCAAGATCCAACACATTCAGAGGAATGATGCAACCCAGGTGTGATTATTCTAATATGCATCTATTTGTTATCAAATTATCTTGATCAGTGTTGCATGTTGAAGATATGATCAAATCATTAGAAGGATTAAAAGTTGATCATAGAGCTTATCCTCTAACCTAACCTTTTGTCAAGATAGCATATTGTCTTAGTACAACAGACAGGTTGAAGAAAGTACTCGTCACTTGAGTGAAGGAGACCTAGAAGA
>ML778546.1:712348-739217 GCA_009831015.1 Picea engelmannii
GATTCTTAATGTAACCGATTAGCTTGAGGATTTGGGGAGTAGAGAAGCCAGTGAGAGCATTGAGGGAAATGACTAGTTCTACTTCGGGAGGGTATGAGGGAGGGGTTATGTTAGTGGATTCAGGTGACTCAGACATAGAGAGAGTTTCTCCATCTTCTTCCAAAATCTCCTCGGAGATGACCATAAAAAGATTTGGTTCTTTACACTTATGGCTTGGGAAATATTTTTCATTACAGTTATAATAAAGGCCTTTGAGTTGGCGTTCAACCATTTTAGCCCTAGTCAATTTTTGGATCTTTAGTGGAGCAGAAGGAGTAGTGGGATTTACTGGTTTAGGGTGAGGGATAAAGCAGGGTTTGCGGTTTTGAGAAGATACAACCTTTTGTGCTTCTTTATCCCTTTTGGTAGCCTCCACCCAACTCTTAGGATGAGCCATGAGGACATAGGTCTAAATTTCTTCCTTGAGGCCATTGATAAAACACTCTTGGAAAAAGGCATCAGACATGCCCTCTGTTCTAAAATCTAGGCGCCCAAAGGAAGCTATAAAGTCTTCCATTGTTCCTAATTGTTTCAGCTTTTTCAAATGGGCCAAATGGTTCGTGTTAGTGTCAAAGCATTCATAAATATATGCCACAAAGTGTGTCCAAGCAATATACCCTTGACAAGAAGTTTTTCTCCATTGCCACCATTGCCAACATTCTTGATCTAGTTGGAGAAGTTAGAACCCCATATCGGAGTTTGGCCAAGTCATTTGTAATTCTGTATAAAGAGAAGTAATGTTCCATTTGGGTTACCCAGCTAGTGGGGTATGAGCCATCAAATTTGGCCACATCCACCCATGAAAGGTATAGGTCACGTTGAAAGTGATGGTTCTGCAAGGTACGGGAATGAGAGGAATGGTCACCTTCAGTATGTGGAGGTGAGGAAGAGGAAGGGTTATCTGTAGGGATATGTAGTTTGGTGCAGAGTGTCGAGAAGAATAATTCAAGTTGGGTGGTGAGGTCTTGTTTGATTTCCCCCATTGAGGACTGCATGGTTGTATTGATGGAGGCAACATTGGCATTGAGTTGTTTCACTTATTGTTGGGTCTCAATGAGACCAGATTGCAAGGTGTTGAAGCGAGCTTCCAAGTCTTAGCTACAAGTATGGGCCATGAGGATGAGGAAAATGAAAAGGGGTGGTCGGGGTAAAACATTTTAGCCTAAAAAATGATATGGATGAATGTGATAAGGGAAAAGAGATGAATCTAATGGAAAAGGTCTCAAATAGTGGTGAAAAAATTTCCAGACTTTTTTTTTAACAACAGAGTTATGCTTCAGTATGAAGAATACTGCAGAGAGGAAATGCTCAAATGCTTAACCAGAAAGAAATGTTTATTTACTTGGCAACCCAAACACAGTTACGCGGCAACAGAACTTGTTTGTTTTAATTTTTTTATGTTTATGTCCCCCAAGGGTTGGGTATTCAAGGGTTCTACAGACAAGGGTTTTCCTTGTGCTATAGATCTCTAATATATGTGCGGGGTCCAATAGTAGTACTCAACCCAATATCTCAGGGCACTAACTAAGGAGGATAGACCATACCCTTAGCCATACTATCTGACTACCTAGGTACTAGAGAGTATCTTCCCGAGTGTTGTTCTCGACGACACTATAAAAGTCAGGCGGCTGATCGATTTATCTAAAGAGGGCTTCAGGTAATCTAGGCCGATAAATTGGGTTACAAATTACAACTGAGATTATTTCCCAAAATAGTTGTCTTGAAATAGTTCAGTGCATATTCTCTGAAATTTAAATGTGTTTTCCATAATGACTGGGAGTGGGGCTCCCACAGACAAAAAAAGAAAATATGTACAAGAACCAAGCCTGTAGACAATTTTTTATAGATTTCAACTTGATCATCAAATGCTTTCCTGGTTTAAAAAAATGAGTTGAATATCAATTTCAGGTCTTGGACTTCATGGGTGCTTCCAGCTATATCTTTCCCAACTTATTGAATAGTTTGTCTCTTCTAGATGTGGCTTGCCTACATTAGCCTTTTATTCAACATTCTAGACTTTGCTAAGTGTTAATTTCCCTCTATCATCGAAAACTTAGGGTTTAAGGTGACTTCCTTGCAATGTTGTCGGTCATCCACATCTGAGACAACTTAGAGATGTGATTCAGGCCCAATTCAAAGACAAGGGAGTGGTTTTATGTGACATCATCTTTGGGGGAAAAAAAATATGTTAGCCAACATAAGATGAGACAAAAAAATTCAAGTATCTTGTGACTGGTATTCTCCCTATATTCGATCCTTTATTTGGTTGAAAAGCCTACCTGAAGTTTTGTATGTTGAATTTTTTTGTTTTATTGATGTAAATTGGAAGGGACATTTGTGGATTAAGGTTGGTTGTCATTGATGTCAACCCTTGAAGAAATCCACGTAGCACAAAGGTTGGGTAATGGACCCAATATTGTTTGATGTAAATATTACTCGTTATTGTCTTGTCATGGTTGATAATAAGTAGAAATGGATGAACTCCAAAGTGGTCCTCTTATGGTGAAATCCCTCACAGGAAGACTCTTTGCAGATTGAGTTATCCTAGAAGTATGGTAAGAGAAACCATGCTTATTTTTGGAATAATGAGATGGAGGTCAGTGAATTTTTCATTGAAACTATCCTATATGGATATTTCTTGTCATGCCATTTCCAGTGGTATGTGGAACGTCACATAACTCCTCACAGTTAGAGAGTTATGGCCATGAGAAGTTGGAGAACCCAGGTTTAGGTAATGGACCCAAGTTTCTTTGATGGATAATGGTATGCGTTTTGATATATTTTCAGGTAATACTATTCTATATTGATGGTACATGTCATTCCATTTCTGGTGGTATGTGGAACATCAAATAACTCCTCACGGTTTGAGAGTTATGGCCTTACGAAGTTGGAGGACCCTCTTATGTCATCTAGAATCCCCAAAAGATCAAAGTAGTCAAAGTGGTTTGATAGATTTTAGAAGGTAAATATTAAAGTGAACTGATGAGTGTACTATAATTCAAAGTGAATACAAAATAAATTATTTAAATAATAAATTTAATGGAGAAATTAGAAGTGGGTTAACCCTAAAATAAGGAAAGTGGGCAAAGTGACCTAGAAGATGTTTTTAAGGAAGCTACTTGGAGAGTATAAATAAGAGGCAAAGCTCTTTCATTTTATAAACACTCGAGAATATTGAATACATATAGGTGTTTGAGGTAACCAAAATGTATCTACACCAAATTTTTGAGGGAAGGTGAAGAAAAGAAGGTCGGAATTCAAGGAAGGATAAATTCAAAACTCCTTGTACGCAAAAATTCCAGTATTCTGAATCTCGGATTACTAAAATCCTGAAACTCACATCAAGTTCTGTCGCGACTTGCGACTTCGGGTTTTCTAGACCACTGTGTCCTGATTGCTTGTCCTCGGGACCTCCGAAGTCCTAAATTCCGAAGTTCCAAAATTATGACCTCGTCATTCTTCCTTTATACATGAAACTCCTTTCGTGTTTTGGGGGTTTGATCATCCAAGGATTTTGGCTTACACTCCGGACTTACGAACTCCGCATCCCCGAAATGATCTGACACCTCCAAAAGATCAAGATCAATGACCCACGTTGATTGTGGGTACCAAAGTGATGGGTTCATCTTCCCTTAGCCACCTTGCATCTTCTGTAGATCCTACAGTCCTCGTTGTTTCAGGAGCTCTCCTTAGAGAATTTCGACTGTCCAATTTCTCCCCCTGAAAACTTCGAAGGGATCAACCTTCTTGAACTTTATTTCAATGTTTTCAAAAACTCTACTCATCTTGAGCTTCCTTGCGACTTCGAACCTTCAGAAGACTTCTGCATGCACTCCTTTCGGAAATCTGTCAAATACATCTGAGTATTTGAATTCCCGACTTTGTGCACCTTCTCTGCAACAACAGTCCTTTGATTTCTTAGCCTTAGTTAATAAGTTCTAAGATCTCAACCAGCCTGTGCACACCTTGTACGGATTTTGTTCTTTAGCTACACTTCTGCGGAATTGATAACAACGGTATCCCTCTTGATCTTTCAGAGATAAACTCTGAAACCTGTCAATGCACTCCTTGCAGGAATTCTTACTCAGGAAGAGAAATAATTGAAACTCATTCTCTCACTCTCTCAAACTTCAAAAATTATCATGGAATCATACATTCACCATAAACACAATAGTAAATTCAAAACAGAGAGAATACAAACACAAAAGAAAACTATTCAGCATGTAGAAACAAAAAACATCATAACACCATAAGTCTGAATCAAGGCTTCATATATTAATTCAGAACTTCTGTACATGGGTTCTTCTCTACCACTCCCCACTTCTCCTCTATGCTAATGTGCTTAATCATACAATATCCGATTGATACAATGATACAAATATGAGGGTGTCTATAATCGTTTTCCCTCCAGCTCCTAAAACTATCTAATATAGAATTTAAATCTACCTACTTTCATTAACTAGGCATAAATGCCTCTACATCCTACAGATGAGAGCGGATCGCTCAAGATCTGTTTACAATATGGAAGTATGTCTTCTTAACTATTTCATTCATGTTTACACATTCAAACTTTCAAAAACATTTCAAAATATTTTTTTTTTACATGTGCCAAAATGTGATGGCGTTCATCCCCACTATCTTCTGCCTTCGCGCTCGTTGTTGATAGCGATGCTCCTACATCATACTCCCTCACTTGAAAATTTTCATGATATCCTGTTCATGAGCTTTTGCACGGTCTGCCCATGCTTCTGAATTTATGCTTCATTCTCCCAGCTAGCATCTTCAACTGGATGTCCCTTCCACTTGACCAAGTATTCAAAATACTCTTTTCTCCTGGTCTTCCTGTTGATCCTCTTATCAATTATACTTTCCATCTGTGGCTTTGTAGCTACAGGCATTTGTTTGGTCCACTGAACTTCTGTCTGTTCACTATCTTCTTCAGCTCTATAAGGGTACAAATCTGAGATGTTGAATATCGGTGAAATTCCGATCCCATTGGGTAATTCAATCTCATATGCATTTGCTCCAAATTTTCTTATGATCTTGCATGGTCTAATCTTCTTCATTTTCAGTTTGTTATATGTTCCCCTTGGGAACCTTTCCTTTCTCAGGTGTGCAAGAATCAGATCGCCAACTTCAAACTGAAGTTCTCACATGGGTTGATCTTCTCTGCGCTTGTATTCTTGATTCGAATTCTGCAATCGCTCCTTCACTTGGTTGTGAAGTTCTTTCATTGCCTCTACAAAATCCTCTGCACTAGCACTTCTAGTTTCATTTTGCTCTGAATCTTTCAATTCAGAAAATACTCTTGGCTGCATTCCATAAACAATATGAAATGGACTCTGCCCTGTGCTTCTATTGTGTGAATCATTGTAAGAAAATTCCACCTGTGGCAGAATGTGATCCCACTGGCTGTGGTGTTTAGTCACTAGGCTCCTTAGCAAATCTCCTAAGCTCCTGTTTACAACTTTTGTTTGTCCATCCATCTGGGGATGGTACGCTGAGATAAAAGACAAACTTGTCCCCAGCTTCTTCCATAAATTCCTCCAGAAATGTCCAACAAACTTGGTGTATCGATCTGAAACTATACTTCTTGGTAAGCCGTGAAGCCTGACAACTTCTTTGAAAAACAGGTTCGCAATATGAGTTGCGTCACTGGTTTTCTGACATGGTATAAAATGTGCCATCTTTGAAAATCTGTCTACCACCACAAAGATTGAATCAAATGCTCTTTGTGTCCTTGGTAGCCCCAATATAAAATCCATGCTCATTGCATCCCACGACCTCTCAGGTATGGGTAACGGCTGGTATAACCCTGTGTTTTTCCTTTTTCCTTTTGTGTGCTGACAAATTCTACATTTGTCCATAAATATTTTGACATCTATCCTCATCCCTAGCCAAAAATATAAGCCATTTAATTTTGAGAACGTCTTATCATGACCAAAGTGTCCGACTAATCTTCCAATGTGTTTTTCTTTCAATAGATTCTCCCTCATGGAGAATTTTGGAATACATAACTGATTGCCCCTGAATAACAATCCATCCTAGATCATATATTCAGTCCATTGACTTTTTTCCCTGAGAATTGGATTCTCAGATGCCTCATACGCCTCTTTGAAATTTGGATCATCTCTGTAGATGTCCTTGAGGTTATCAAAACCCAATGTTTTGACTTTGAACTCCTGCATAAGCAAACATTTCCTGCTCAACGCATCAACAACTTTGTTAGCAATTCCATAAATATGTTTAATTACAAAAGTAAAATTTTGCATGTATTCAACCCATTTAACATGTCTTTGGTTCAACTTCTCCTATTGATTTACGAATTGTATGGCATGATTATCACTGTACAAAACAAACTCTTTAGGAACCAAATAGTGCCTCCACTTCTTCAATGCCTATATGACCGCATAAAATTCCTTGTCATATGTGGAGTACTTCACTTTCACTTCATTTAGTTTCTCACTGAAGTATGAAATCGGTCTGTCATCTTGGCTCAAAACCGTTCCTATTGCAAATACATTAGTGTCACACTTGACCTGAAATGTCTTGTTGAAATCTGGCAACACCAAAATTGGTTGTTCAGTAATCTTCCTTTTCAAAAAATTGAAACCTTTTTTTGCTTCTTGTGTCCAGTGAAAAGATTTATGTCTTTTCTTCACCGTGTCCATCATCGGTGCGCTAATTCCACTGAAATTTTTGATAAATTTTCTGTAGAAACAAGCCAATCCATGAAAGATTCTAACTTCAAATATACTCTTCAGTGATGGCCAATTCTTAATCGCCTCTACCTTATCTGGATCCATTTTCAGCTCATTTGCAGAGATAACAAAACCCAAATAAATGAGTTTTGTCCTCATAAATGATGATTTCTTCATATTTATCAGCAACTTCTCTTGCTGTAATCTCTTCATCACTGTAGCCAAATAATTCAAGTGCTCTGTTTCTGTTCTACTGAAAATCAGTATATTGTCAAGATATACAATGGCGAATTTCCCTATAAACTCCTTCAAGACTTCGTTTATCAACCTCATGAAAGTACCAGGCACATTTGTTAAGCCAAATGGCATAACAATCCATTCATACAACCCTTCATTTGTCTTGAATGTTGTTTTCCATTCATCACCTTCTCTCATCCGAATTTGATGATAGTCGCTTTTCAAATCAATCTTTGAAAAATATTTTGCTCCACTCAAGAAGTCCATCAAATCATCCATCCTTGGCAATGGAAATTTGTATCTAACGGTAATATTTTTTATCACTCTTGAGTCTGTACACATTCTCCAGCCTCCATCTTTCTTTGGGTTGAGCACTATTGGAACAACTCATGGACTCAAGATTTCTCTAACCAATCCCTTGTCCATTAAATCCTGGACCTGTCTCTTGACCTCTTCATTCTCCTGTGGCGTCAATCTGTACGTTTCATTGTTTGGTAAACTAGCCCAGGTATGAGATCGATGTGATGACTTATACTTCTGATTGGTGGCAACGAACGAGGTAGTTCGTCCACTACTATATCAACAAACTCTTCCAACAACTCCTGGATTTCCTCCGGTAAATCATCCACTCTTATATTGGTTAAAACAATTCTAGGCTTCCTGACCACAATGAATTGTGTATCTTCCTTCTTCTTAACCTCCTTAAGAAGTTCCTTCCCACTCATGAGAAGTATAGTGTTGCTTACCTCTGGCTTCACTTCTTTATCCTTAATTGGCAACAACATATGAGTTCTCCCATTCTTCTCTAGGGTGTATGTATTATTTCTCCCATCATGAATCACATTCCTGTCATATTGCCATGGTCTACCCAACAATAGATGACAAAATTCCATGGGAATGACATCACATAGTATTTCATCCTTATACCCTCCTATTTGAAATTGAACTAAACATTGTTTAGTGACATTTACCTAATGTCCTTTTTGTATCCATGAGACTCTGTATGGGATTGGATGCTCAATAGTCTCTAGCTCCATCTTTTCTACCATCTCTGTAGAAATGAGATTATCTGTGCTACCACTGTCCATGATGACTTTGCATACCCTGTCTTTTGTTTTGCAAGAAGTCCGAAAAAGTCTGTTTCTTTGGGTTGGGTTCTCTTCCTCTTTCTCTGGTGTTAAGAGAACTTTTATCATCATCAGTGATCTTTCGCCTTCATCATCTTCTACCTCAACATTCCATCCTTGTGCTTTAGCAATGTGAGTCTCACCTCCTTCTTTCTTTTTGTCTGGAGATTCATAAGATTTATGTCCATTTTTCTTGCAAGTAAAATATTGTATTTCTCCACCTCTGGCTCTTCCTCTTCCTTTGGTTTGAGGAAAAGTATTTCTATCAGCATACTATCCTCTCTGTGAGCTTCCACCTCTCTCAGTTTGAGTTTGAGGTTTCTTCCACTCTTCTCTAGGTTTCTAATTCCTGTCTTGGGCAATTGTTTTGCCTCTAGCTTGACTTTTACCTCGACCTCTCTGACCTTGTTTTCGGCTCAGCTTCTCTTTAGATTTCAGAGCCATCTGATAAGAATCCTCCACATTACGAAGGCTCATCATGCTCATCTAATCCTAAATTTCATATCGTATACCATTCATATACTTGGAAACCTTTTAATCATCGCTCTCCCAATGACCTTCTCTGATGTTTATCTTGTAGAAATCCTTAGTGTACTCTTTCACTGAACCCAACTTCTGTCTCAAATTCTGCATTTTCCTAAACAAAGTAATTTGATAATCTTTGGGTATGAATTTTGCCTTCATCTTTGCAACCATTCTATCCCAATTCTTGATTTTATGCTTGCCTTTGCAGCGTCTGTCATCTTGTAGTTCATCCGACCACAATGCTACATGTCCTTTAAGTCTTGTGATAGCATGTTTGACCTTCTTGTCTTCCTCAACATCTTCATAGTCAAAATACTTATCCAGAGCTCTAATGCAATCTAGAAGCTCTTCAACATCTAGGTTTCCCTCGTATACTGGAATTTCCATCTTTTCTCTGACACCTATCCTAGCAACAACCTTGAATAAGCATTCATCTGTTGCATCTTCTGCTACAACTTCTTCATTTCCAGATTCATTTTAACTTTCAGATTCGTTGATATCCCTAGCACCGACTGTGCGCCTATGTGTTGTTTCCATGGCATCAAGCCTGGTACGCAATTCACACATGTCTCTTTCTCTTGTTGGATCAAGTAATTTCCTATCTCTTCTTCTTGGCATTTCCCTTTCCTCTGGTGGATCAGGTATTTTCCTGTCTCTTCTTCTCGGCGGCATGGCTACAAAATTCCTCTTTTCCCTACTACAAAAAGTAAAGAAATCTTTCTACTCTCTGATAGCATAACCGACGCAAACCCCCAATCCTCAGAATCGAGGTCCACACAGGATCTTTCAATTTCTCCCTTAGAGTCTGACTGGCTCTTTTGATTCCTCTCAAAAATTCTTTGCACACACAACAACAGTGTTTTTCCACAGGTCCTTATGAGTATGCCCATGTGAACCAACACAAAGCACCACTCAACTCCCGTAACCATGATAAAATGATCGCTCCCTTTTTCCTTATCGGGACTTTCCTTTTCAGGATTTCAGGTTTCGCGATTTCATGAATCCTGTTGTCAAGGTTCTCGACCTTTCCACCTTCCGAAACCTGAAATGTCGATTTTCCTAGAATGCTTGGTCGCTTCCTCTTACACAGTTGTATCGCATTTTGTGACTTTAGGAATTTTGAAACAAGGAATCCCGACCTTTTGAATTCACAACTACCAAAATGTCGAAACCCGAAACGTTCAACAAAAGACTGGCTTCTATTGGAACTTTACACCTTTTCGGGGTTTCGGACTTCGCGATTTCGCGAGTCCTGATTTAAGGCTTCTAGCTCCCTAACCTCCATAAACCCCGAACTCTGAAACAATATCTCCAACGGGATAAACGGCTATAAGACTCCCTTCGATCTTATAGCCCATGTGATTTCATACTTTTGGGTATCGGGAGTCCAAGACTCTCGATCCCATAACACTGTCCTCTCAGATTCCCGAACCCCGAAACACTGAATTTCTGAAACACCACTTCACACTATTTCGCATTTTGTGACTTCAAAATCCTAAATGCAAGGGCCCAAGCTCCTTGTAATCAAGACTTCTAGTATTCTGAATCCCAAATTACTGAAATCCTGAAACTCACATCAAGTTCTGTCGCGACTTGTGACTTCCAGTCTTCCACACCGCTGTGTCCTGATTGCTTGTCCGCGGGACCTCCGAAATCCAAAATTCCGAAGTTCCAAAATTATGACCTCGTCACTCTTCCTTTATACACGAAACTCCTTTTGCATTTCGGGGGTTTGATCAGCCAAGGATTTTGGCTTACACTCCGGACTTACGAACTTTGAATCCCCGAAATGATCTGACACCTCCAATTGATCAAGATCAACGGGCCACATTGATTCTGGGTACCAAAGTGATGGGTTCGTTTTCCCTTATCCACCTTGCAGCTTCTATAGATCCTACGGTCCTCGCTGTTTCGTGAGTTCTCCTCAGAGAATTCCGACTGTCCAATTTCTCCCCTTGAATACTTCGAAGGGATCAACCTTCCTGAACTTTCTTCGAATGTTTTTGAAAACTATACTCCTCCTAAGCTTCCTTGTGACTTCGAGTCTTCATAATACTTCTACATGTGCTCCTTGCGGTAATCCGTCAAATACTTCTGAGTATTTGAATTCCCAACTCTGTGCACTTTCTCTGCAACAACAATCCTTTGATTTCTCAACCTTAGTTAATAAGTTCTAAGATCTCGACCAGCCTGCACACACCTTGTACGGATTTTGTGCTTTGCCTGCACTTCTATGGAATTGAGAACAATGGTATCCCTCCTGAGCTTTCAGAGATAAAATCTGAACACCTGTCAATGCACTCCTTGTGGACGTTTCACTGCACTCCTTGCAGGAATTCTTACTCAGGAAGAGAAACAATTGAAACTCATTCTCTCACTCTCTTAGACTTCAAACACCTATCATGGAATCATACATTCACCATAAACATAATAGTACATTCAAAACAAATAAAATACAACAACAAAAGCAAACTATTCAGCATGTAGAAACATAAAACATCATAACACCATGAGTCTGAATCAAGGCTTCATATATTAATTTAGAACTTTCGTACATGGGTTCTTCTCTACCACTCCTTGCTTCTCCTCTATGCTAATGTGCTTAATCATACAATCTTTGATTGATACAATGATACAAATATGAGGGTGTCTATAGTTTTTTTCCCTCCAGCTCCTAAAACCGTCTAATCTAGAATTTAAATCTACCTACTTTCATTAATTGGGCATGAATGCCTCTACATCCTACAGATGAGAGTCGATCGCTCAAGATTTGTTTACAATATGGAAGTACGCCTTCTTAACTATTTCATTAATGTCTACAAATTCAAACTTTCAAAAACATTTCAAAACGTTTTATTTTTTTACATGTGCCAAAATGTGATGGCGTTCATCCCAGCTGTCTTCCGCCTCCTTCTAGTTGTAGCCAGAGAATTGGGGAGTTGGAGCTTCCCTCAAGTTGTATCCTGAGAAACTAGGGGGTTGGAGCCTTCTTCCAGTTGCATTTCGAAAACAAAGGAAGTTGGTGCTTCCAATGAATGTAATTCTTCAAGACATATAAGAAAAATAATTTCATGGTTTTCACTCGATTTGGGTTTCCATGTAAAACACTGGTGTAGTATGTATGTGTGTGATTTTTCATTTCTTATTTCTCATTATTGGATAATAATTCTACATTGATATAACACTTGGATTATTTGAAGAAAAAGGATTATAATTACGCTATTACTAATTCACCCCCCTCTCAGTAATCTAACAATTGGCATCAGATCAGGTTCCTTCAAAAATCAGTTTAACCACTGAAAGGTAGATCATGGAGAGTACCAACTTGTATAAAAATGGAATACCACAGTTTGATGGTCAGAAGTATTGTTTTTGGAGCATAAGGATGAAGACATATATACAGGCACATCGATTTCAAGTTTGGAAATCATTTGTAGATGGATACACAACACCAATAGTTCCACCAACAAATGACAAAGCAATGAAACTCGATGCTTATAATTCCAAAGACAAAAATGCAATTTTGAATGGCCTCGGTGATACCATATTCACCAAAGTTGCACATTGTAAATATGCTAAAGAGATTTGGGACAAGCTTCAAAATATTTATGAAGGAGATACAAAAGTCAAAGCAACAAAAATTCAAACTTACAGAGGTCAGTTCGAACAACTAAAAATGAAGGAAGATGAGAATATTGCAACCTACTTCTTACGAGTCAATGAAACATTGAATGCAATTATAGGATTAGGATAAGAAATCAAAGAATCTATAACTGTTCAAAAGGTACTAAGATCTCTTCCTATGATATTTAACCCTAATATATCATCACTAGAAGAAAGATCAGATCTAAACTTAATAAGCATGGGAAAACTACATGGAATCTTCACAACATATGAAATGAGAACTGAACAAGAAAATCCAGATGTAAAAGAAGCAGCCTTCAAAGAATCCAAAAGATCAAATCAAAATAAAAAGGAAAAAAAAGAATATAATAGCAGCAGTGACATCTTGGAAGACGTTGAAGAAGTGGCCAACTTCGTCAAAAGACTGAACAAGGGAACCGACGATAGGTATAGAGGTAAGATTCCTTTAATTTGTTTTAATTGTGATGATATTGGTCATTTTTCTAACAAATGTACTCATAAGAAAAAAATAAATGATGAAGGTTACTCAAAATCAAAACATGCATATAAAGGCAAAAGAACTACAAAGAAAGTTTTCAAGAAAAGCTTATGCACCAAAGATGACATCTCATCATCAAATGAAGATGAAGCCGGTGACAGTGAGATGGGAAGAGTTCTATTCATGGCAGTAAAATACTCTGACAAAGAAGACTCTCAAGAAGAATATGAAGAAGCTGAAGAAGAATATGAAGAAGTCGAAGAAGAAGAAGAAGTTGACTATCGAGAAGAATTAATGTGTGCCATAGAAGTTATTAGAAGAGAAAAGAAGAAAATCAAGAAACTACAAGAAGAACTAGACAAGAAAAAGGATACTCGAGAACTAGAACAAATGATCACAAAATTGAAGGTTCAAATTGAAGAAGATAAAAGAATTGATGAAGCACTCAAAGAAATGATAGAATAAAAGGACAGGATCATTGGAAAATTGGAAGCAGAGATTATAGCAATAAGAAAGGATATTCAAAATAAAAATATGCAGAATATCTCAAAAGTTCTCGATGACATTATCAGTAGTCAAAAATCTCATCTTGACAAGTCCGGACTGACTATAGTTTGTTTTCTCAAGAATGACTGTAGTTTGTTTTCTCAAGAATAAGTCAGAAGCCTTTGAAAACTTCAAGATCTACAAGGAAATGGTTGAAAATGAAATGGATTCCAAAATCAAATGCTTGAGATCTGATAATGGAGGAGAGTTCACCTCAAAGGAATTTAAGGACTATTGCAATAATCATGGAATAAAAAGACAATTCTTTGTTTGTAGGACACCTCAACATAATGGAGTTGTTGAAATAAAGAACATGATAGTACAAAAAATGGCTCGAACAATGTTAATGGATTCAAAATTGATAGATATGTATTGGACACAATAAGTGCATACAATAGTTCACATTCAAAATAGAGTAATGCTCAGAAACAACACTGATAAAATGCCTTACGAACTATGGAAAGGAATACCAACAAATGTAAAGCACTTCAGAGTTTTTGGAAGAAAATGTTATATCAAAAGAGAAGATGGCGGAATGGGAAATTTTGACTCTCGTGTGGAAAAATGAGTACTTGTTGCTTACTCAAGTACAAGGAAAGAATACAAGTGTTACAATATAAAATTGAACAAAGTTGTGGAAAGCATCAACGTAACAATTGATGAAATAGGCAGACCAGAATCAAAGGAAGAAAATGAATCAATGAAACATCCCTTAGAAGAAGAAGCAGGAGATGAAAAAGAGGTAGAAGAGGATGATGAAGAGAATCCAATAGAAGCAGAAGAGAAAATTCGCAAGGTGTCTCCAAATACACCCAATAAACGAGTACAGAAGAATCATCCTTTAGATAAGATTATCGCAAACAAAGATGCATGAGTTGAAACTAGAAGAAGAATCTGTTCACCAGAACAAACACACCTAGCACTCTTATCTACAATTGAACCAAATTGTTTTGAAGAAGACAACAAGGATGAATCTTGGAATAAGGCCATGGATGAATAATTGGATCAAATAGAGAAAAATCACACTTGGGAATTGGTTCCAAGACCAAAGAATAAGAATGTGATCGACACAAAGTGGGTCTTTAGGAATAAATTGAATAAAGATGGTCAGGTTACAAGGAACAAAGCTAGATTGGTATGTAAAGGATATGCATAGGTTGAAGGAATTGACTTTGAAGATACATTTTCCCCAGTTGCCAAAATGGAAGCAATCTGGTTGCTTTTAGCTTATGCATGCTCCAAAAATATTAAAATGTATCAAATGGATGTAAAATCAAATTTTCTGAATGGAGAACTTGAAGAAGAAGTCTACATTAAACAACCAGAAGGATTTCAGTTGTTAGAAAATGCAAATTATGTGTGTAAATTAAAGAATCCCTTGTATGGTCTAAAACAGGCTGCTAGAGCATGGTACTCTAGATTGGATAAGTATATGCAACAGGAAGGGCTCAGAAAAGGAATTGCAGACAACAACTTCGACATCAAGGTAAGTCAAGGTAACATTTTATTAATTGAAGTTTATGTTGATGATATTATTTTTGGTAGTGATGATGACAGGTTAAGCCAAAAATTTGCAAAAGATGTGCATAATGAATTTGAAATGTTGTTACTTGGAGAACTACCCTTCTTTCTGAGACTTCAGATACGCCAAAGCAACCAAGGAATTTTTATTTCTCAAACCAAGTATATCAAATAAATGCTAAAAAGGTTCAGTGTGGAAGATTGCAAACTAGTTATCACTCCTATGCAAAGCAGTTGCAAGTTGAGAAAAGATGATGATTCGAAGTCTACAGATCAGAGGCAATACATGTCAATGATTGGCAGTCTACTATATGTGACAACATCTAGACCATATGTAATGCTGGCAGTTGGACAGGTGGCACGATTTCAAGCAGCACCAAAGGAATCACATGTATTAGAAATGAAGAGGATTTTCAAATATCTCAAAGGAACAAAATAGTTTGGATTATGGTATCCAAAAGGAAAGGATCTATCACTTATTTCCTACACAGATGAAGATTGGGAAGGTTGTATTGATGACCGATGAAGCACCAGTGGAGCAACATTCTACTTGGGTGAGTGTCTAGTATCATGGCTAAGCAAGAAAAAATCATCAGTATCCTTATCTACAGCCAAGGAAGAGTACATTACAGCATCATCATGTTGTACACAAGTTCTTTGGATGAAACAAACTCTGACAGATTGTTGGCACAGGGGCAAACCTAGGGTTCAATGCTACAACACCGCACCAACAAAACCCTAATTACCGACCCTTTCGTAAACACCTGCGAAGCAGATGAAGTCTCACTCGAGGTAGAGGTTGGGGTGGTTGTGAGACTCATGTGTCTACAACCTTAGTTGGGACACATATCTGTGATTATCATACTTAATAGAGCACTTCGCACCGTCATATCCTCAATATGAAATCAATATCTACTTCTCTAATAAAACAAATCTTCGTAGCATTCAAACTGATCTAATGTAATTAAGCACTTAGCACAAACCGATGGATTATATCTAAAAGAAGAAAGCACTAAGCACATTCATAGAATTTAGATCTAACATTCATATCACAAAGCATAATAATATCTATCTATCTATATCAAATCACTTAGCAAGAGAAGTTACAAATACATCAAGACAAGCACAAAGCGGAACAACACAGTGTTTGCGTGGTTCACCCCCACCCTGGGGCTATGTCCACCAAATCTTCTTCTTTATTGTCTTCAGTCAATAGGTTACATGCGCAGAGCCTCTAAACCATTCTCCACATAGGACATAAGATCTGCGTAGCTCACTAGATGCTTCTTCCTTGCGTTACAACACAAAGCCTTCCACTGTCCGTTACAACCACTTGCACTTAGCTCTGTAAGTCTCTTACAGTCATGCACAAAGAACTTACAGACTCTACTTTCACTTAGCATACATTCACATCACATATATGTACCACCATTTCTATCTAGCCCAAGCATCTATTTATATATTACAAAATAGGCCTAAACATGGGTAAACCCATGGCATGACATCCCAATCACGTTACATAATCCCAAAAACCAAAAAAGGACCCAAAAAGGGGTCAAGATCCCGTGATATCTACTTCATATTGTGATCCTCTTTTGACAAGTTGTCGAAGTCTAAAATAGGTCAACATGACCAAGAATATCTCAAATATTGGTCAAGGGCCAACAGGACCCCAACACTCACCTGTGACTCATCCCGAATCACTCTAGTATGACTAGTTTTGCCTTGAACACCTCGAGCTTGGCTCGAGATGATTCAACATGTTGTTGTACTACGACCTCTTGCTCGATGAACTCCTGGATTACTATGTCGTTCACTGGCCCTTCTAGGCATTGTTATACTGGATTAACAACCTACTCTAGCTCTGCTCCTCGACTCTTGACCTCTATGAACAACAAATATGCCTTATCTTGCACAGGTTGGAGACGTTGAGTTACTTCCATAACTTTTCTTTAAATCGTATGGATCTGTTGTTGGACAGTGCGCTACTCTTGAGACCGCTTCATTCTTTCTACAACTGACAAGGCCTTCAACTGTGCTTGTAGTATCTCTGCGTGTTTCTTTTCTTCTTGAATATGTAACTCCAGTGCCTGCAATTATGGATTCTCAGTGAGCTTCTCATACGTTTTGGCACTGTTGTTACTCAGCTGCTTTCACTTCCTAGTAAGAGCCTTCAGTCTCTCAACTGCACTCCTGGAGGTTGCTTCCCTTTGGTCTCTTACATCTTGAGGGGTCTCAGGTACTGCACGTAGTTCCAATTCTTCTATGCATTGTTGTAGTTGTTGGATCACTTCTTCAAGTTACACTACCTGCTGTGGAATTCTCTCTTCGACCTTTACTTCTATAATGGTCATAGAGTGAAGCACTCTATTGACCATTTCTTTTACTTCGAGTTGCTCCTTGAGAAACGCTTCCTTTTCTTTCTACAGTTGGGATTTTTCTTCATCGAACTTTGCATGGAGAGAAATATTCTCTCATTCTACAGTACTGCGTTTCTCTACAAGGACTCCATGTACTTTTGTCAAAGCCTGGGTGGCTTGTGTTGTTTATTCTTGCGCTCGTCGAAGGTGAGCTTCAACTGTATCAGCTATTTGGTGGTGTTGAGATGGCTCATATCCTAGTTCTAGTCCTCCTAATGGTAGAGGCGTAGTGGAGACTACGCATTTGGAATGTAGTGCTTGTTGTACTCCTTGGATCTCAATCTCGATTCTATTGTTGATCCGAATTATTTTCGGCACGAAATGAGAGCGGAGATATAATAAAGAAATGCACAGAGATATTGCAGATATTTAATAATATAATAGAAATGTATCAGAGATGCAACCATAAACATAGATATACAGTAATACATGATTTCTATTAATCAGATAAATGTACAGAGACTGTAAAAATACAGAGTGAAAGACTCTCTAGAATGGTGGCAGCTTATCTCTGAGAAGAGATGTGACGGCTACTCGCATTCACAAGAAGATGATTACAATGAGGCTCTGAAGTCCCTTTTACAATAAACAGGAATTCCAAAAGTCCTAGAAATCCAAAAACCTAACCCTAGGAGATGAAGCGCCAAAAGTCATGTGGGCCTCGTTTGGGTAAGTGAGTACATCAACTTCCCGGGGACATAACTTTTGCATACGATCTACGTTTTAGGCGTGTGATAGCTCATTGGAAAGGTATCATCGAGGAGATTCATTTTGGGGGCTCAATAATGGCTTTTTCTATCATTGAGAACCTCAATATCAAAAAACCTTCATTTAGGCCCTCAAAATGGCCCCGGAAGTTAAAACCTGCTAAAAATAGTAAATTGCCAAAATTGCCAGAAAACTATTTTGAGCCAGTCGAAAAAGGTGGGTGGCCATCGATATCCACCTGGATCAATCCTCCCTCCTGAGGAAACAATGGTCTCCATTGCGTTGAGTTCACGGGGGAGAGGGCAAAGCGTTTGCTGGATCTGCATCTGGGTGAGCTGTTTGTATTGCTGAAGACATCGTGCTGCTTGGTTTGTGGAAGTCTGTCATGAACCTGTTGAGGTTGAGGCTGTTCAACAAGTTGAACTACATGAGAGGAAGGTGTGCAGAAGGAATTTTTGTGCTTTGCTGCAACCTTGTCGACCTGCTTCTGTTGGATAGAAGGTGCTTGGGCCGAAGCTATGGTGGGTGAAATATCCTTCTGTTCACCCTTTGAACAAATTGTGGAGAAGATGAATTTTGTAGTATGAGATACTACCTTACAACACTGTTTAGGTGGGGCATTAGTTGGAACTACCTCTGGTATCCTATAGAGATGACCCCCAAGAGTAATAATGACACTACGGGCTCGAGACTCATAGATAGCACGGTGTTTCCACATATATGGATGACCCAAGAGAACATCACAGACATCCAGTGGGGCAAAATCACATAATACCTCATCCTTGAAGGGTTGGATGACGTATGACAATCGACACTGTTGGCTGACACGAAGATCTCATCCTTGGCGAAGCCACCCAATGTTGTATGGTTGTGGGTGTGGTGTTGTCGACAATCCCAACTGTTTGACGACCTCTGCTGAGATGAGGTTCTTCTGGCTTCCACTATCAACAATAAAATGCAGCGGGGTCCCCTTCACCCACATCTGTGAATGAAAAAGGTGCTCCCCCTCTTCTAGATCTATTGGTTCTTCTGGTTGAATTGTTGCGGTTGCGACAATAGCAAGGGGTCTGCGTCGATGATCTGTCTTTTACCATTATTTTCAGAATCAGATTCTGAATCAAGGTTTGGCTCCTTGTCTTTGATCTCGGCCACCAATGAATATTTTGAGCGACATTCATCGGTGTTGTGCCAAGGGATTTTGTGGAAATCGCACCATTTTTCGGTGTCCTTCTTTGTCTTCCCGTGACCCTTCTTTTCCTATGTCTTGGACTGGTTTTCGGGAGACTGTTTGTTCGGGCCATCTTTGTCATACTTTGGTGTTGTGGATTTGCAAACTCGAATTCCCATTTGTTCTGTTGCTTAAATTTCTGCTCAATTTTAACAGCATATCGATAAGCAGCATCGAGTGATGAGATGTCCAAAAAATCCATTTCAGTTTGGATGTATTTTTGTAGAGCCCCATGGTATTTCAGAATCAAATGTTGTTTGGAGTCTTTGATACCTAGCTTGGTGCGCAAGGTATGGAAGGTATTGGTGAACTTAGGAACTGCTTGGCCCCTCTCTTGCCGCAGTGTGGCCCATCTCATGTATTGTTCCTCATAGTTTCCAACAGGGTAGTACTGTTCCTTTACCGCATCCACAAAAAAATCCCAAGTGGGCTCGGCCCCATATATTCCAGACTCTTCTATGGAACTCTGCTCCCAGTAAGTTTCCCACCAATGTTTGACATGGGGGAGAGCGTTAAGGAGTGCGAAGGTGATCTTTTCCTTGTCTGAAAAATTATGAACAGAGAAATAACCTTCTAGCAGATTTAACCATTTATCTAGGGTATCTGCATCTATTTGACCTTCAAATACGGGAATATCAAAATTAACCTATACCTTGAAAGGAGAGGTGCCTCCAAAGTGGCTGCTTGATGAATATGTGCCTGATTCTATCGGTAGGAGTTGAAGGATGTGGGAAAAATTCTCCATCATTTCGTCCCTCTGTTGCGTGAGAGCTTGCTCAAGCAACAGACTAATAGGATCGTCTGCTCCATCGTTTTTATTTTCTTCCGCCATTGAGGGTTTCTTGGGTGTGCGAGAGCGATTATCCTCGAGAGAGACAAGCTCAAGACCCAACTTGCTATACTTAGACCTCGTCGGGGACATGCACTGAAAAACGATCAAGAGCAGCCTGCTCTGATGCCACTGATCTGAATTATTTTCGACACGAAATGAGAGTGGAGATATAATAAAGAAATGCACAGAGATATTGCAGATATTCAATAATATAACATAAATGTATCAGAGATGCAACCATAAACATAGATATACAGTAATACACGATTTCTATTAATCAAAGAAATGTACAGAGACCGTAAAAATACAGAGTGAAAGACTCGCTAGAATGGTGGAAGCTTATCTCTGAGAAGAGATGTGACGGCTACTCGCATTCAAAAGAAGATGATTACAATGAGGCTCTGAAGGCCCTTTTACAATAAACGGGAATGCAAAAATTCCTAGACATCCAAAAACCTAACCCTAGGAGATGAAGCGCCAAAATTCATGTGGGCCTCGTTTGCGTAAGTGAGTACATCAACTTCCCGGGGACATAACTTTTGCATACGATCTACGTTTTAGGCGTGTGATAGCTCGTTGGAAAGGTATCATCGAGGCGATTCATTTTGGGGTCTTAATCATGCCTTTAGCTATCATTGAGAACCTCGATCTCGAAAAACCTTCATTTAGGCCCTCAAAATGGCCCCGAAAGTTAAAACCTGCTAAAAATAGTAAATTGCCAAAATTGCCAGAAAACTGTTTTGAGCTAGTCGGTAAAGGTGGGTGGCCACCGATATCCACCTGGATCAATTGTACATTGGTTCCTTCTTAGCCTCCTGTTTCTCTTCTATCTCCAGCAAAGCATCATTCAGGGCCACTATAATGGAATCGAATTCATATGAGGTGAGGATAGTCTGCATTTTGGTCATAGAAGCTTTTGATTTCTTCCAGGAGGAAGGCTTTGGGGGGTAAACCTTCCTTTTCTTCGAGGGGTCCTCATCATCTCTAGGGGGTGTAACCTCGCCTTTTATTTTGTTCAACTTCTACGCCATCTATCTCTCTGCCATCACCTCCTTGTTCTAGTGAGATGGAAGTAGACTTCATGGATGCACTTAATCCCGAACCTCTTCATTTTTATTCATCCTACTAGATCTAGGTGTATCCTGCGCAGTTTCTAGACAGTCTATATTGGATATCTTCGAAGCGTCTGCTGGAATGAGGAGGTTCATCGACTAGTCCTTGTTGATCTCCTCCAATTCCTCCTCCATTAGGTTGTAGTAGGACTGCATTTGTTTCTTGTGCTCGTCATCTTTCATTGTGATATAAATGAAATGGCGATCCGCTCTGAATTTCATCAAAGGTTTGAACCTGTGTAAATTATTTGGAGTTATGCGAGGTGCAGACTGTATGGCTACCTTCAACTAGTTGTAGTATGTGTGAAATACAACATTGAACTGCCATTGTTTATTCATGTCGCTTGAATACCATAGTGTGTTGAACGTCATAGCCAATGCTTCAAAGGGCTCGATGTCTGGGAAGGTCGCACCTTCCAGCATCTCCCAGGAAACGAAAGTGATCAGGATCAATATCCAGCTGAAGTGAAATTCGTTCCATTGATCCTGGGCTTCTCTCTAGTCAATTTCTAATTGGTTCACCAGGTACTTTGCCCAATTCATTCATAGGCCCTCTACACACTTCCCTATGAGTTTGACTACAAAACCAGTGACTTGGGTGGGTTGATTCTTCCGTACTAACTTTCCTGCGATCAATTGATAGGAGAGGCACACTGCGTCACTCTGGATAGAAGCTATCTTGTAGCCTTCTCGACATCGCCATAGGTTTCTTTGATCCTTTGAGCTAGAATGCGATCCATTGTTTTTTCGATATAGAAATCTTGTGGGTCAGGGCCTTACATACTTATCCTGTGATATGATTTATCAATGTCGGATCCACTATTATGTGACAATTTAACCATAGATAACCTCCATGGTAACAAGATAGTAGTAATTTGACACATGCATTCACTTCCTGGTGTCATACGAAGTGCAGAATCTTCATAACGTTCAACAAGGTGGATTGCGTGAGGTTATGGGTCCATGACTGAGGGACGATCTTCAAATTCTTTCCCTTTGTTCTAGTCAGGTACTTATGTGGGGCGATAATTTTGTAGACCTTCCTATAGCTGAGGTTGAAGTCGCTAAACTTCAATGCTACAATCTTTTCTTGTTCTGTGTGAACTGCACACATCCCTTTTGGGAGGTATACTGTGATCAAGGTGTACTCAAAGTCTTTGGGCACACTGTCTCAATTTATTACGCTGCTCAGAGGTGGTATATAGGCGGGTAATATGCTTGGAATCAACTTAGCATTTGTGAGATCATCCTTGTGCTCAGTTCACTTCTCATCTTATGGTTGGGATGGTCCAACTCGAGAAGTTGATAGAGAGGCTGGAAGTTCTCTCATGGATGATGCTTGTACACCTGTGGATAATCCTCTCTCCGACATGAATATTTCAGTCATCAAGTCAAGGATCACTTATGTCACTGATTCTTCGACTGCGTTGAGTTCCTCAGACATATGCGCCTGGGATTAATTAGATCGGGGTCAAATTAACTTAGACACTGCAGTGAGATAGAGAAAAAGAGCGCAACAATCACTATATAAACTCGGCTTAGTCTGTGGGATCAAATTCTCAATTAGCAAAAGTGTTCTCAGTGCATGGCACGATGGGATAAATAGGTAACTTGAAAATGGTTGGCTTGCAATAGGTATGAAGCCTCCATTAACCCTGTTCTGTACATTATGGCGCAGTCCAACAGTCTGATGACGAACCATAATTGCCTTTCTTCCGGTTCAGAGCATCGATCGAAGGGTTATAATGTCCCCAATGTCTAAATTGCTTCGCCATGGTAGAGTGTCATGTGTTGTTGTTCTGATATCCCGACGAAGTTCCAATTTTGAAAATTTCCCTCCTGCGAAGTTCCCCTTGGAAATTTCTGTAACTTTTCAATCTTAGCTCTCTTCTTACTTAAATTCCTAGCCTTCTTTCCAGTGAGCTTTGTCCCAGTATGTCTTTTTCCATTCTGATTCTTATCTTTGTTTGACATAGTCACTGTGCGATGTTGAGATTATTTCCAAGGATTTAGTGGTAGTACCAATTCTTTATATGGGGTAGGTACTTCATTCTTCTGTGAGTTCTCTAATGTTCTTGCAGCTTCGACATCTGGGCCTCTAGTGTGAAATAGCTTCGATATGTTCTCATGTCCTTCAATCAAGTGTGTGATCCTTCTGGTCATGTAATCTTTTAATTCTTGTTTCTTCTGCTCCAAAACGTTTTCTTCTTACTTTCGTCTGGCTTGATCTCTATCGATCCAAGGTTTTCTTAGTAACATGGTAAACGGGGCGTTGTCTTCAATAAATTTAATAATCTCAAAATCTTCTTCTGTCGAAGTTCCATTGGCATTCATAGATATCTGAGTGAGCTTTCCACACAGGTCTACTAGTTTTCCTCTTAATAATCCTAATCCTCCTAATGAAGGAATCATAGAAGGCCTCCCTATAGCTTCCCAATTTCTCTCTATCATGATATTCACTGGTGTCTCTTCATCCATTAAATAGTCAATGTTGAAGTATCATATTCTTTCTTCGATGCATTCTTTTTCTTTGAAGATATCTGATAGTCTAACATGTCGGTGGTCATTCAGTGTTTCTTTCATTTGTAACAATACTTTCTTTGATTCTCTCTGGGATTCTTCTATTTCTATATCTGCCTTAGGGTTTTCCTGGTTCAGATTCATTCCTTCAAGCTTAGAAATCATTCTACGAAAATCCAACACTTCATGGTCCATAGATTTGCAACAAAGACAACTAGGTCTTCTTCTAGGGCATTCCCTAGCAAGATGTCATGGTATTTTGCAGCTGTAATAGAGGGTTAATCCTCTCTTTCTTTTAAATGATCCCCAACTTCTCCTGTACTACGCGCTAAGATCATAGGAGCTAACCTGCCACAAATTCTTTCTAGGATCCAACATCCACTTGTTAGTCCAAACATTCTTTCTATGCATAGGTATAACATATCTTTCACTATTCTTGTCAGATCTATTAATATTAAATCTTCCTTCATCTATTAATACCCTAGTTTTTGAACTAGGACAAACTCTATTAAACATACCTAGATCCATACTCCAGAAACAAAAATTTCCACTTATCTTACTTCTACAGAGCACACAGCTTCCATATATAAACTTTTCACTATTCTTACCTCTATCAGAGCATAGAGCTTACAAATCTTACCTCTTTTAATTAGAAATTCTCACTTTTACCTTTCTTAGAGAACAAAGCTTTCAGATCTTTCTTTTCTCCTTCAAATCCGACTTCTTTTTTTCATATCGAGCTTCTTTATTTTAGCACATAGCTTTATAAATCAAGTAGAATATTGTGCACTAGAGCGACAGATCTATGCACAGAGCTTCCACAACTTCAGGATGAATCTTTGCACAAAGATTCTTCTTTCTCAGTTCCCATCAATCACAGTTCCGGTCCCGACAACGGAACCATTTGTTGGCATAGGGGCAGACCTAGGTTTCAATGCTACAACAACGCACCAACAAAACCCTAACTATCGGCCCTTTCGGCAACACCTACGAAACAGATGAAGTATCACCCGAGGTAGAGGCAGGGGTGGTTGTGAGACTCAGGTCTCTGCAACCTTAGTTGGGACACAGATCTATAATTATAATACTTAATATAGCACTTAGCACCGTCATATCCTCAATATGAAATCAATATCTACTTCGTTGATAAAACAAATCTTCACAACATTCACACTGATCTAATGTAATTAAGCACTTAGCACAAACAAATGGATCAGATCTAGAAGAAGCAAGCACTAAGCACATTCGTAGAAGTCCGATCTAACATTCATAGCACAAAGCATAAGCAGATCTATTTATCTATATCAAAGAAATTAGCAAGAAAAGTTATAAACACATCAAGACAAGCACAAAGTGGAACAACACAGTGTTTACGTGGTTCACCCCCACCCTGGGGATACGTCCACCAACTCTTTTTCTTTATTGTCTTCAGTCAATAGGTTACATGCACAGAGCCTCTGAACCCTTCTCCACATAGGACAAAATATCTGTGCAGCTCACTAGATCCTTCTTCCTTGCATTACAGCACAAAGCTTTCCACTATCCATTACAACCACTTGCACTTATCTTTGTAAGTCTCTTACAGTCATGCACAAAAACTTATAGACTCTAATTGCACTTAACATACATTCACATCACATAAATGCACCACTATTTCTATCTATCCCAAGCATCTATTTATATATTACAAAATAGGCCTAAACATGGGTAAACCCATGGGATGACATCCCAATCCCGTTACATAATCCCAAAAACCCAAAAAGGACCCAAAAAAGGTACAAAATCCCGTGATCTCCGCTTCTTACTGCGCTCCTCCTTCGACAGGCTTTCGAAATCCAAAATAGGTCAACATGACCAAGAACCTCCCAAAGCTTGGTCAAGGGCCAACACAGATATACATGTTGAGTATGATGAGCCCATTCCAATATATTGTGATAATACAAGCACCATCAGTATCTCAAAGAATTCGGTGATGCACTCCAAAATGAAGCACATTCCAATCAAGTGTCATTTTTTATGGGAACAGGTTGCAGAAAAGAACATTAGAGTTTAGTATGTGGGAAGAAAATAAAAAGTGGCAGACATCTTTACAAAACCACTTCCACGAGAATCCTTTGAGTATCTTCGCCAGAGTCTCGAAGTCATTTCTACTCCAAAATGAATGATTTTGAATGCTTATCTTATATGTCTTAGATGTACACGAAGAATCACCATAAGAAGACAGTTCAGTCAAGGGGAGAAACCCCAGATGGAAATATACCTTTTCCATTGATGACAAAGGGGGAGAGATTTATCAGATGCAGAAGACAAAGGCATGGTTCCAGGGGGAGAAGATTTATCAGATGCAGAGGACATAGGCATGGTTCTAATGGGAGCATGACTGATATGATTTCAGTATTTCATCATAGTGTTGCCATCAATGCCAAAGGGGGAGATTGTTGATTAAGGTTGGTTGTCATTGATGTCAACCCTTGAAGAAAACCCTGTATCACAAAGGTTGGGTAATGGACCCAAGATTGTTTGATGTAAATATGACTTGTTATTGTTTTTTCATGGTTGATAACAAGTAGAAATGGATGAACTCCAAAGTGGTTCCCTTATGGTGAAATCCCTCACAGGAATACGCTTTGCGGATTGAGTTATCCTAGAAGTATGGTTAGAGAAACCATTCTTATTTGTGGAATAATAAGATGAAGTTCAGTGAATTTTTCATTGAAACTATCCTATATGGATAGTGTTTTTTATGTCATTTTCAGTGGTATGTGGAACGTCACTTATCTCCTCACGGTTAGAGAGTTATGGCCATGAGAAGTTGGAGAACCCAGGTTTGGGTAATGGACCCAAGTTTTTTTTATGGATAACGGTATGAGTTTTTATATATTTGTAGGTAATACTATTCTATATGGATGGTACATGTCATTACATTTCTGGTGGTATGTGGAACATCACATAACTCCTCACGGTTTGAGAGTTATGGCCTTACGAAGTTGGAGGACCCTCTTATGTCATCTAGAAGCCCCAAAAGGTCAAAGTAGTCAAAGTAGTTTAAGAGATTTTAGAAGGTAAATAATAAAGTGAATTGTTGACTGTACTATAATTCAAAGTGAATACAAAATAAATTATTTAAATAATAAATTTAATGGAGAAATTAGAAGTGGATTAACCCTAAAATAAGGAAAGTGGGCAAAGTGACCTAGAAGATGTTTTTAAGGAAGCTACTTGGAGAGTAT
>ML778546.1:739267-780599 GCA_009831015.1 Picea engelmannii
ATCTATTGGTTCTTCTGGTTGAATTGTTGCGGTTGCGACAATAGCAAGGGGTCTGCGTCGATGATCTGTCTTTTACCATTATTTTCAGAATCAGATTCTGAATCAAGGTTTGGCTCCTTGTCTTTGATCTCGGCCACCAATGAATATTTTGAGCGACATTCATCGGTGTTGTGCCAAGGGATTTTGTGGAAATCGCACCATTTTTCGGTGTCCTTCTTTGTCTTCCCGTGACCCTTCTTTTCCTATGTCTTGGACTGGTTTTCGGGAGACTGTTTGTTCGGGCCATCTTTGTCATACTTTGGTGTTGTGGATTTGCAAACTCGAATTCCCATTTGTTCTGTTGCTTAAATTTCTGCTCAATTTTAACAGCATATCGATAAGCAGCATCGAGTGATGAGATGTCCAAAAAATCCATTTCAGTTTGGATGTATTTTTGTAGAGCCCCATGGTATTTCAGAATCAAATGTTGTTTGGAGTCTTTGATACCTAGCTTGGTGCGCAAGGTATGGAAGGTATTGGTGAACTTAGGAACTGCTTGGCCCCTCTCTTGCCGCAGTGTGGCCCATCTCATGTATTGTTCCTCATAGTTTCCAACAGGGTAGTACTGTTCCTTTACCGCATCCACAAAAAAATCCCAAGTGGGCTCGGCCCCATATATTCCAGACTCTTCTATGGAACTCTGCTCCCAGTAAGTTTCCCACCAATGTTTGACATGGGGGAGAGCGTTAAGGAGTGCGAAGGTGATCTTTTCCTTGTCTGAAAAATTATGAACAGAGAAATAACCTTCTAGCAGATTTAACCATTTATCTAGGGTATCTGCATCTATTTGACCTTCAAATACGGGAATATCAAAATTAACCTATACCTTGAAAGGAGAGGTGCCTCCAAAGTGGCTGCTTGATGAATATGTGCCTGATTCTATCGGTAGGAGTTGAAGGATGTGGGAAAAATTCTCCATCATTTCGTCCCTCTGTTGCGTGAGAGCTTGCTCAAGCAACAGACTAATAGGATCGTCTGCTCCATCGTTTTTATTTTCTTCCGCCATTGAGGGTTTCTTGGGTGTGCGAGAGCGATTGTCCTCGAGAGAGACAAGCTCAAGACCCAACTTGCTATACTTAGACCTCGTCGGGGACATGCACTGAAAAACGATCAAGAGCAGCCTGCTCTGATGCCACTGATCTGAATTATTTTCGACACGAAATGAGAGTGGAGATATAATAAAGAAATGCACAGAGATATTGCAGATATTCAATAATATAACATAAATGTATCAGAGATGCAACCATAAACATAGATATACAGTAATACACGATTTCTATTAATCAAAGAAATGTACAGAGACCGTAAAAATACAGAGTGAAAGACTCGCTAGAATGGTGGAAGCTTATCTCTGAGAAGAGATGTGACGGCTACTCGCATTCAAAAGAAGATGATTACAATGAGGCTCTGAAGGCCCTTTTACAATAAACGGGAATGCAAAAATTCCTAGACATCCAAAAACCTAACCCTAGGAGATGAAGCGCCAAAATTCATGTGGGCCTCGTTTGCGTAAGTGAGTACATCAACTTCCCGGGGACATAACTTTTGCATACGATCTACGTTTTAGGCGTGTGATAGCTCGTTGGAAAGGTATCATCGAGGCGATTCATTTTGGGGTCTTAATCATGCCTTTAGCTATCATTGAGAACCTCGATCTCGAAAAACCTTCATTTAGGCCCTCAAAATGGCCCCGAAAGTTAAAACCTGCTAAAAATAGTAAATTGCCAAAATTGCCAGAAAACTGTTTTGAGCTAGTCGGTAAAGGTGGGTGGCCACCGATATCCACCTGGATCAATTGTACATTGGTTCCTTCTTAGCCTCCTGTTTCTCTTCTATCTCCAGCAAAGCATCATTCAGGGCCACTATAATGGAATCGAATTCATATGAGGTGAGGATAGTCTGCATTTTGGTCATAGAAGCTTTTGATTTCTTCCAGGAGGAAGGCTTTGGGGGGTAAACCTTCCTTTTCTTCGAGGGGTCCTCATCATCTCTAGGGGGTGTAACCTCGCCTTTTATTTTGTTCAACTTCTACGCCATCTATCTCTCTGCCATCACCTCCTTGTTCTAGTGAGATGGAAGTAGACTTCATGGATGCACTTAATCCCGAACCTCTTCATTTTTATTCATCCTACTAGATCTAGGTGTATCCTGCGCAGTTTCTAGACAGTCTATATTGGATATCTTCGAAGCGTCTGCTGGAATGAGGAGGTTCATCGACTAGTCCTTGTTGATCTCCTCCAATTCCTCCTCCATTAGGTTGTAGTAGGACTGCATTTGTTTCTTGTGCTCGTCATCTTTCATTGTGATATAAATGAAATGGCGATCCGCTCTGAATTTCATCAAAGGTTTGAACCTGTGTAAATTATTTGGAGTTATGCGAGGTGCAGACTGTATGGCTACCTTCAACTAGTTGTAGTATGTGTGAAATACAACATTGAACTGCCATTGTTTATTCATGTCGCTTGAATACCATAGTGTGTTGAACGTCATAGCCAATGCTTCAAAGGGCTCGATGTCTGGGAAGGTCGCACCTTCCAGCATCTCCCAGGAAACGAAAGTGATCAGGATCAATATCCAGCTGAAGTGAAATTCGTTCCATTGATCCTGGGCTTCTCTCTAGTCAATTTCTAATTGGTTCACCAGGTACTTTGCCCAATTCATTCATAGGCCCTCTACACACTTCCCTATGAGTTTGACTACAAAACCAGTGACTTGGGTGGGTTGATTCTTCCGTACTAACTTTCCTGCGATCAATTGATAGGAGAGGCACACTGCGTCACTCTGGATAGAAGCTATCTTGTAGCCTTCTCGACATCGCCATAGGTTTCTTTGATCCTTTGAGCTAGAATGCGATCCATTGTTTTTTCGATATAGAAATCTTGTGGGTCAGGGCCTTACATACTTATCCTGTGATATGATTTATCAATGTCGGATCCACTATTATGTGACAATTTAACCATAGATAACCTCCATGGTAACAAGATAGTAGTAATTTGACACATGCATTCACTTCCTGGTGTCATACGAAGTGCAGAATCTTCATAACGTTCAACAAGGTGGATTGCGTGAGGTTATGGGTCCATGACTGAGGGACGATCTTCAAATTCTTTCCCTTTGTTCTAGTCAGGTACTTATGTGGGGCGATAATTTTGTAGACCTTCCTATAGCTGAGGTTGAAGTCGCTAAACTTCAATGCTACAATCTTTTCTTGTTCTGTGTGAACTGCACACATCCCTTTTGGGAGGTATACTGTGATCAAGGTGTACTCAAAGTCTTTGGGCACACTGTCTCAATTTATTACGCTGCTCAGAGGTGGTATATAGGCGGGTAATATGCTTGGAATCAACTTAGCATTTGTGAGATCATCCTTGTGCTCAGTTCACTTCTCATCTTATGGTTGGGATGGTCCAACTCGAGAAGTTGATAGAGAGGCTGGAAGTTCTCTCATGGATGATGCTTGTACACCTGTGGATAATCCTCTCTCCGACATGAATATTTCAGTCATCAAGTCAAGGATCACTTATGTCACTGATTCTTCGACTGCGTTGAGTTCCTCAGACATATGCGCCTGGGATTAATTAGATCGGGGTCAAATTAACTTAGACACTGCAGTGAGATAGAGAAAAAGAGCGCAACAATCACTATATAAACTCGGCTTAGTCTGTGGGATCAAATTCTCAATTAGCAAAAGTGTTCTCAGTGCATGGCACGATGGGATAAATAGGTAACTTGAAAATGGTTGGCTTGCAATAGGTATGAAGCCTCCATTAACCCTGTTCTGTACATTATGGCGCAGTCCAACAGTCTGATGACGAACCATAATTGCCTTTCTTCCGGTTCAGAGCATCGATCGAAGGGTTATAATGTCCCCAATGTCTAAATTGCTTCGCCATGGTAGAGTGTCATGTGTTGTTGTTCTGATATCCCGACGAAGTTCCAATTTTGAAAATTTCCCTCCTGCGAAGTTCCCCTTGGAAATTTCTGTAACTTTTCAATCTTAGCTCTCTTCTTACTTAAATTCCTAGCCTTCTTTCCAGTGAGCTTTGTCCCAGTATGTCTTTTTCCATTCTGATTCTTATCTTTGTTTGACATAGTCACTGTGCGATGTTGAGATTATTTCCAAGGATTTAGTGGTAGTACCAATTCTTTATATGGGGTAGGTACTTCATTCTTCTGTGAGTTCTCTAATGTTCTTGCAGCTTCGACATCTGGGCCTCTAGTGTGAAATAGCTTCGATATGTTCTCATGTCCTTCAATCAAGTGTGTGATCCTTCTGGTCATGTAATCTTTTAATTCTTGTTTCTTCTGCTCCAAAACGTTTTCTTCTTACTTTCGTCTGGCTTGATCTCTATCGATCCAAGGTTTTCTTAGTAACATGGTAAACGGGGCGTTGTCTTCAATAAATTTAATAATCTCAAAATCTTCTTCTGTCGAAGTTCCATTGGCATTCATAGATATCTGAGTGAGCTTTCCACACAGGTCTACTAGTTTTCCTCTTAATAATCCTAATCCTCCTAATGAAGGAATCATAGAAGGCCTCCCTATAGCTTCCCAATTTCTCTCTATCATGATATTCACTGGTGTCTCTTCATCCATTAAATAGTCAATGTTGAAGTATCATATTCTTTCTTCGATGCATTCTTTTTCTTTGAAGATATCTGATAGTCTAACATGTCGGTGGTCATTCAGTGTTTCTTTCATTTGTAACAATACTTTCTTTGATTCTCTCTGGGATTCTTCTATTTCTATATCTGCCTTAGGGTTTTCCTGGTTCAGATTCATTCCTTCAAGCTTAGAAATCATTCTACGAAAATCCAACACTTCATGGTCCATAGATTTGCAACAAAGACAACTAGGTCTTCTTCTAGGGCATTCCCTAGCAAGATGTCATGGTATTTTGCAGCTGTAATAGAGGGTTAATCCTCTCTTTCTTTTAAATGATCCCCAACTTCTCCTGTACTACGCGCTAAGATCATAGGAGCTAACCTGCCACAAATTCTTTCTAGGATCCAACATCCACTTGTTAGTCCAAACATTCTTTCTATGCATAGGTATAACATATCTTTCACTATTCTTGTCAGATCTATTAATATTAAATCTTCCTTCATCTATTAATACCCTAGTTTTTGAACTAGGACAAACTCTATTAAACATACCTAGATCCATACTCCAGAAACAAAAATTTCCACTTATCTTACTTCTACAGAGCACACAGCTTCCATATATAAACTTTTCACTATTCTTACCTCTATCAGAGCATAGAGCTTACAAATCTTACCTCTTTTAATTAGAAATTCTCACTTTTACCTTTCTTAGAGAACAAAGCTTTCAGATCTTTCTTTTCTCCTTCAAATCCGACTTCTTTTTTTCATATCGAGCTTCTTTATTTTAGCACATAGCTTTATAAATCAAGTAGAATATTGTGCACTAGAGCGACAGATCTATGCACAGAGCTTCCACAACTTCAGGATGAATCTTTGCACAAAGATTCTTCTTTCTCAGTTCCCATCAATCACAGTTCCGGTCCCGACAACGGAACCATTTGTTGGCATAGGGGCAGACCTAGGTTTCAATGCTACAACAACGCACCAACAAAACCCTAACTATCGGCCCTTTCGGCAACACCTACGAAACAGATGAAGTATCACCCGAGGTAGAGGCAGGGGTGGTTGTGAGACTCAGGTCTCTGCAACCTTAGTTGGGACACAGATCTATAATTATAATACTTAATATAGCACTTAGCACCGTCATATCCTCAATATGAAATCAATATCTACTTCGTTGATAAAACAAATCTTCACAACATTCACACTGATCTAATGTAATTAAGCACTTAGCACAAACAAATGGATCAGATCTAGAAGAAGCAAGCACTAAGCACATTCGTAGAAGTCCGATCTAACATTCATAGCACAAAGCATAAGCAGATCTATTTATCTATATCAAAGAAATTAGCAAGAAAAGTTATAAACACATCAAGACAAGCACAAAGTGGAACAACACAGTGTTTACGTGGTTCACCCCCACCCTGGGGATACGTCCACCAACTCTTTTTCTTTATTGTCTTCAGTCAATAGGTTACATGCACAGAGCCTCTGAACCCTTCTCCACATAGGACAAAATATCTGTGCAGCTCACTAGATCCTTCTTCCTTGCATTACAGCACAAAGCTTTCCACTATCCATTACAACCACTTGCACTTATCTTTGTAAGTCTCTTACAGTCATGCACAAAAACTTATAGACTCTAATTGCACTTAACATACATTCACATCACATAAATGCACCACTATTTCTATCTATCCCAAGCATCTATTTATATATTACAAAATAGGCCTAAACATGGGTAAACCCATGGGATGACATCCCAATCCCGTTACATAATCCCAAAAACCCAAAAAGGACCCAAAAAAGGTACAAAATCCCGTGATCTCCGCTTCTTACTGCGCTCCTCCTTCGACAGGCTTTCGAAATCCAAAATAGGTCAACATGACCAAGAACCTCCCAAAGCTTGGTCAAGGGCCAACACAGATATACATGTTGAGTATGATGAGCCCATTCCAATATATTGTGATAATACAAGCACCATCAGTATCTCAAAGAATTCGGTGATGCACTCCAAAATGAAGCACATTCCAATCAAGTGTCATTTTTTATGGGAACAGGTTGCAGAAAAGAACATTAGAGTTTAGTATGTGGGAAGAAAATAAAAAGTGGCAGACATCTTTACAAAACCACTTCCACGAGAATCCTTTGAGTATCTTCGCCAGAGTCTCGAAGTCATTTCTACTCCAAAATGAATGATTTTGAATGCTTATCTTATATGTCTTAGATGTACACGAAGAATCACCATAAGAAGACAGTTCAGTCAAGGGGAGAAACCCCAGATGGAAATATACCTTTTCCATTGATGACAAAGGGGGAGAGATTTATCAGATGCAGAAGACAAAGGCATGGTTCCAGGGGGAGAAGATTTATCAGATGCAGAGGACATAGGCATGGTTCTAATGGGAGCATGACTGATATGATTTCAGTATTTCATCATAGTGTTGCCATCAATGCCAAAGGGGGAGATTGTTGATTAAGGTTGGTTGTCATTGATGTCAACCCTTGAAGAAAACCCTGTATCACAAAGGTTGGGTAATGGACCCAAGATTGTTTGATGTAAATATGACTTGTTATTGTTTTTTCATGGTTGATAACAAGTAGAAATGGATGAACTCCAAAGTGGTTCCCTTATGGTGAAATCCCTCACAGGAATACGCTTTGCGGATTGAGTTATCCTAGAAGTATGGTTAGAGAAACCATTCTTATTTGTGGAATAATAAGATGAAGTTCAGTGAATTTTTCATTGAAACTATCCTATATGGATAGTGTTTTTTATGTCATTTTCAGTGGTATGTGGAACGTCACTTATCTCCTCACGGTTAGAGAGTTATGGCCATGAGAAGTTGGAGAACCCAGGTTTGGGTAATGGACCCAAGTTTTTTTTATGGATAACGGTATGAGTTTTTATATATTTGTAGGTAATACTATTCTATATGGATGGTACATGTCATTACATTTCTGGTGGTATGTGGAACATCACATAACTCCTCACGGTTTGAGAGTTATGGCCTTACGAAGTTGGAGGACCCTCTTATGTCATCTAGAAGCCCCAAAAGGTCAAAGTAGTCAAAGTAGTTTAAGAGATTTTAGAAGGTAAATAATAAAGTGAATTGTTGACTGTACTATAATTCAAAGTGAATACAAAATAAATTATTTAAATAATAAATTTAATGGAGAAATTAGAAGTGGATTAACCCTAAAATAAGGAAAGTGGGCAAAGTGACCTAGAAGATGTTTTTAAGGAAGCTACTTGGAGAGTATAAATAAGAGGCAAGGATATCTCATTTTAGACACACTTGAGCATATTGAATAACTATAGGTGTCTGAGGTAACCAAARGATATCTAAGCCTGATTTCTAAGAAAAGAAGGAAGGATAATTTTTTTTGATGATGCTTTCTAAGGTGTTTTGGGTAAAAATGTCATAAATTCTTCATAACAGATACAAATTAAGTAAGAAAAAATGTGTTGGTTAGAGTAAATTCAGTAGTATGTTGTGCAATAGTTTTAGATCGATTCAACAAATATTTTGTGTGAGGCACACTCTACAAGGTCGCTCTCTAGAATAAGCCAGAATTCAACAAGGTATGCTATTTTTGCTATAACTACTTTTCTGAGAGGTTCCAAGTAGTGAAACCTAGATGAATTTCATAAAACAAACTGAATACCATTATGTACCAATTCTAAATCTCTATTCATTATAGGTACAAATTTATTATTATTTCAAGTTAGGGTTGTTGACTAATCCAAAACTAGTCATGTGAGACTAAATAAAAGTTTGATGTAAATGCTAGTCTCTTGTTGTTTAAAGTTAAGGAAGGTTTGCAAGCTTGTGATCATATACACCAGGTCTATTACAGAGTTATAAATCATATTTGGATGATCAAATTGATCAGTGATTTTGGTTGAGGTACAAGTTGGGTACATGGTTTAGACAAGTAGTTGATCAGTTGGTAAATACATGCGGTGTATAGTCTATGATGTTGGTACATATTGATGAGTCATATTTGATGAGAAGTTGACACATGATTGGTACATACTTGGTACATGGTTGGCTACACTTGTTTATGTTACAGGTTTACGACAGATTGTTTGGTACAGGTTGGTGCATAGTTGATGAACTTGTTTATGGTACAGGTTGGTGCATGGTTGATGCATTTGTTTATGGTACAGGTTGATTACAAGTTGAGGTACAGGTTGATGCATGGTTTAGGTTTATTGGTACAGGTTTACAACAGTATATCCCATAATGATAGTGTGACAGTGTTTCCATCATTGTACTTCTACTTTAGGGCAATTGGACGGGGAAAGGATGCGTGGTTGTAGCCACCTTCCAGTTGTAGATGAAGAACAAAGGGGGTTGTATCCTCCTTCTGGTTGTAGCCAAAGAATTGGGGAGTTGGAGCTTCCCTCAGGTTGTAGCCTGAGAAACTAGGGGGTTGGAGCCTCATTTCAGTTGCAGCTGGAAAACAAAGGAAGTTGGTGCTTCAAATGAATGCAATTCTTCAAGGCATATAAGAAAAATCATTTTGTGGTTTTCTCCCGATTTGGGTTTCCATGTGAAACACTAGTGGACTGTGTATGTGTGTGATTGTTCATTTGCTGATTATTGGATAATAATTCTACATTGATATAACACTTGGATTATTTGAAGAAAAAATATTATAATTACGCTATTACTGATTCACCACCCCCCCCCCCCCTNCCCCCCCCCCCCCCCCCCTCTCAGTAATCCAACAACATTCACATCACCTGCAAAATGCTCCTTTGTTGAAGAATATATCTTATTCCAACAACACAGATTTGGCAAGTGTATCAAATGTTGCAGATCACACCAGAATATATCTTCTTCATAAGAGTGGAAGACATCTTGGCTCACAAAATGGTCTGGAATATTTAGAAGTGACGTCAAATACTACTCAATGTCGGAATACACTTAGAAGGAAATTATAAATTTGGATCCTCACGAAGGTGAGAAACTTCATGTGTGGTTGAATCAACATTCCAAAATTATAGAACCTTCTATCTTGAACTTGTAACAGACTTGATAGAAAAGCAACTTCTATCTCAAAGTTTTTTGAGTGACCTCTAGATGTAGTAACAAACTCGACATACAATCAAATTTCGATCACTACTGGTACTAATGTCAAGTGTAAAAAATCATGTCCCTAGGATCTAGGTAGCTTCAGCTTCAAGCATCCACACTGGCGATGACTCCATACTCCAGATAGCTTCAACTTCAGACATTGACACTAGTGGTGGAAATGGGAATAGTGCCATTGAGTGCAGGGCGTAATGCGGTGAACAAGCAAGCCTTCCATTGTCAAAGCAGTTAGACTACAGGATTTTTAGACCTGCAAATAGAATCGACTTTAGTGTTGGTTTCAGTCCAGAAATCTTTGGAGATTGGGTGTCCTGTGTGATGATGACCTCAACATTAGCTACATGCCATAAATCTATTATCTGACATTGCAGTGTTAATGTGATTTCCATAGTCGACGACAGGTCGATTCCATTGGCACACGAAATATTAATTGTGTAATTAATTAGCATCCTTGAAGGATGTGAATCCTAAACAATGCCTGAAACGTTTTGAACAGTCATGTGCTAAAAAAATACATTGTTTTATATTTTAAAAAATAATAAATTGTATTTTCTATGTCTAACATTAGGTTGCACACATAATCCTTTTTAAGTTAAGAGAAATTAATATATAGTCAACTCAGATTCCAGGAAGTGATCAAATTCCCTAGAGATATTTTATTTCCATCATGTTGGTTGGGATAGAAGGATCCACCACTGAGACAAATAAAGAAGGTAGCAATAAAATCACTTGTGCAAATGCAAGATGGTGATGGAAGCACTCTATGAACAAGAAGGCACTGTATTCTTATCGACCTGTGATCTTGATGAAAAAATCCAGAGGAGCTTGCAGTGAGGCCATGGTGATTTATTTGAACCACACAAGTCAATACTTCAAGCATCAAGAAAAAAAATTCCAATTTTTTTTCAAATATCGTATCTACTGCAATATAAGAAATGCATTCTCCTTATTCAAAGCATGGGAAACAACATGAAGATCGATATTCTATGGAAACATCTTTGGAATATCCTCCACGTCAAGGTATCCTCTAAATAATGAAACAAAATGATTACATGAAGGTGGTAGTAAAAGGTGATCTTCAGAAACTAAAGCATTACCCGAATACGTCAAACTTATTGTAGAAGGTTGTAGTATAAAGTAATCTTCAGAAAGTGTTACAAAGTCCATAGTCCAGAATTCCTTCCCATTAAATTTTCCCAGTTACATGTCGATGCAGGCATCAAAAAATTTTGAGAGTGTCGTTCCCTAGTTATATACACACCTTCAACTACCAAGAGAATATTCTTGCAAAGAGTGGCGAGATCTTCAACCCAGATGCAATCATATGCATAGGAATAGTGAAAAAAATGTGCAGTACTGATAGAAAGTTGATTGTATGTGGAGTTTTTTACTACGTCTAGAGGTTGGTAAAAAAAAATTGACAAAGAAGATGACTTTCTTTCAAGTCTGTTACCACACCCAGAAGTCGTTCAACAAATTTTGAAATAGAAACTTCTGTAATTTTAGGATGTTGATTCAACCACCCATACAGTTTCTCACATTTGTGAGGATCGAAATTTATAATTTCCTTCTGAGTATATTCGCGCATGGAGTAATATTTGGCATCATTTCTAAATATTCCAGAACATTTTTCAAGCCACGATATGTGTGACTCCTCTGACGGAAGATAAATTTGTGTGTGGTCTGCAGGATTTGATACACTTGCCAAATCTGTGTTGTTGGAAGAAGCCATATACTTCAACAATGGAGCATTTTGTAGATGACTTGAAAGTCCCTTCCAATTTCCAGTAAAAAAACAAAGAATTTCAACATACAAATCTTCAGGCATGCCTTTCAACCAACCAAAGGATCGAATATAGGGAGAATACCAATCATAAGATACTTCAATTTTTTGTGTTTGAGTTTTTGTTGGCTAACATAATTTCTTTTGCTCAAATCTAACGTCACATAAAACCATTCCCTCTTCTTTAAATTAGGCCTAAATGGAATCTCTAAGTTGTCTCACATGTGGATGACCAGGAACATTACAACGAAGGCACCTTAGAGCCCAAGTTTTCAATGATAGAGGGAAATGGGAATAAGTATTTAAAATTAACGTTGGAGGATGATAGTATAATCTTTCATAAATCTTGGTTTAATGTGTTTTAATGGCAGATGTCCTCGATATTTCCACCTATTAATGCCAATATTTTCAAATATGTGTGGTGAGTTGTCACTAATAACATATGAGTTAACATTTTCATATGCAAGCATATTCTCAAATATGACAACCTGTAATATATGCACAGTATTAAAGGGGGACATGATGTCAAGACCTCTGTGGATCACACCTTTGTGGATGATAATGGGGTAGCACAATATTGCACTCTTACTATGATGATGCCTTAAAAAAATTAAAATAACCAACAATTTTTGCCAATTCAAGATGGACACAAATAAATCATCAAATCCCATAATATTCGCCTGTTAATGCATTTTATGGGAGATGTCCTCGAGCTTTCCACTTATTAATGTCAATATTTTTTAACCTTTCTGGTGAGTTGTCACTAGTAAAAGTATAATTAATGTGCATTGGGAAGGGCAGAAGGTGGTGGGGATGGAGCGGAGAAAAAAATTCTTTCAAATTTTGTGAACCCGGGAGTCTATGAACCCACGAAACTTTGAAGACTCGAATAAGTATGGAAAGGTGGGTTGGTTAGATGGAGTCATCATAGGTAGAGTCAGACTTTCGAGTTTGAGGAGTCTGGGGTCGAATTGTATATCACCGAAGTTTTTGGTGCAAGATGTATACCCCAAACACGAGGCACTAGAGTTCGATAGCACCTATCTGTGAACCCGCGGTCATAAAATTGGCTAAGTATGCAAAAAAACGGTGGTTGGTCAGACTCGTGATGTGAACATATATATGGAGATGACGATTTTCATTTTGCCACCCCGAGAACCCGTGAGCACAGAAACACGACTAAGTATAGAACTAGAAACAGATAATAGAGGAGAAGAAGAAAAGGGAAAAATAGGTAAGTATAGAGAGGAAAAAGAAAGGGAGATAAGAACTTTATCCCTCACACAACAACACTTAGTCTCATAACTATGAAGCCATAGAAACACATTAACTATGGGAAAAACATTCTCAGCTATGAAATATAGTCGGAGCTCGACAAACTCTTGTTCAAGTCCAAAGAGATGTTGTTTATATCTATTGCAAAAAAATTTCATATTGTTTTATTTTAATAGTATTTTTGGTGGCCCAACTATAAAACCATGTTCCAATTTGCGTTTCTCAAGTGGAAATGTATTTGTGAAGACACATTTTCTTGAACCATAGTCCAGGGGCAAGGAAAGTGCAACATCGACTGTTTTTTGAGTAGATATTTGTTGAATATTAAGAAATGTATTTCCAAGTGCACGTATCATTTGCATAGTATCAATATGATTTCTTTCATGTTCTTTACATATTCTTTTGAATGCACGTTTCATAGATTTGTCAAGCTTTTCCATGTCACTATGGTTGCGACAAAGGTGGGATCTGTGGCGAACAATGACCCGAAGAACAATGCCAAGACAAAATCACACTCTTGTTTTTCTGGTCGTAGTAGTCACATACGAAAAATGTTCTACAAGAGGATTTTGGCTCAGGCATTCCCAGTATCGAAAATTCTTACTTGCAAACTGGAAATAGTAAACAACGACCAACAAAAATGAATGCAACCATGCCACTAAGACTCACTGGTGAATGGGAAAGGACAGAAGCGCAGCCCCTGGCCTGCAAACTGCAACAACATGTCCAACTGTGGATGCAGGACCCCAACCTTGCAAAGTTGAAGAAAACAAGAACAAGGAGAAAACAACAAACCAGTGAAAAAGTACCAAGAGGCCCAACTGCAGCTGCAGGACCTCAAATCTGCAAATTTGAATCAAACAACAATAAGCAGTATCCAACGAACCAACGAACAAGCATCAACCAGTCAACCAGGAATGCTGGTGAAGAACAATATTGCCCAAATTCACTGCAAACAAGATTGTATAAAAAATCATAGGAATATACTGTAACACGCCTATCAAGCAAACATTTCAGGCTGTGAGGCCTGTTAGGTAAACATTTAAGGCTATGAGGACCGTGCAAATGCCTCCCAATGTGTAAACATTTAAGAAAGTTCCAGTTTGCACGGTTGGCATTCTACATCCGCAATTGGAACTATGCTTTTGTTGATCCCCATTCATGGGTAAGTTTCACTACCATGGTTACATCCCTATTCGTTGTTTGATTTTTTTTTTCCAGTTTGCAAGTAAGAATTTTCAATATTGGGAGTGATCAAAATCCTCTTGCAAAAAATCTTTTCATGCGACTACTCAGAACCCACCTCCATCACACCCAGTGACATAAAAAATTGAAATTGAATTTTCTCGTCACATATAAAGATGTTCTGCAAGAGGATTTTGACTCGGGCATCTCCAACATTAAAAAATTTCACTTGTAAAATGGAAATAGAAAAAAACAAACAAAAAATACGAAGGTAAACATAGCAATGAAACCCACCGTCAATTGGGAACGATAGAAGAATAGTTCCAATCACGGTTGCAAAATCTCAAGTGTGCAAACTGCAACAAGAGCAACATGAAAACAAGAGCAACAACAATAAGAAAACAAGAAACCAATGAACAAGCAACGAGCAACGAGAAAGCATCAAGCAGTGAACCAGTAATGCCACTAAAGAACAATATTGCCCATATTCACTACAAACAACATTGTAAAAAAAAAAAATCGGACGAAAATGTATTGTAACAGGCATGTTAAGTAATGCAACCATAACACTGAGACCCACCGGTGAATGGGGAAGGACAAAATCACAACCCCTGGCCTGCAAACAACAACAAAAGGTCCAACTGCAGATGCATGACCCCAACCTTGCAAAGTTGAAACAAACAAGAGAAAGCAACAAACAACAAACCAGTGAACAAGTACCAAAAGAACCAACTGCAGTTGTGGGAACTCAACTCTGCAAAGTTGAATCAAACAAAAATAAGTAGCATCTAGTGAACCAATGAGCAAGCATCAATTAGTCAACCAGGAATGTCGGTGAAGAACAATATTGGCCAAATTTACTATAGAAAAGATTGTATAAAAAAATCAGAGGAAAATGTATTGTAACACACCTGTTAAGAAAACATTTCAAGATGTGAGGCCTATCAAGTAATCATTTAAGGATGTGAGGATCGTCCAAAGGCCTCCCACCGTGTAAACATTTAAGAAAGTTGTAGTTTGCACGGTTGGTATTTTTCATCCACGATTGGAACTGCGCTTCTACCATTCTCCATTCACGAGTAAATTTAAGTGCCATGGTTGCATCCCTATTCATTATTTATTTTTGTTTTTTAGTTTGCAAGTAATAATTTTCAATACTGGGAGCGATCAAAATCCTCTTGCAGCCCATCTTTGTATGTGACTACTACGACCAGAGAAGCAGGACTGTAATGTTGTTTTCATCTCATTCCTAAACGTCAATGTTCAACACAGAACCCGTCTCCATCATAGCCACAACGAAATATAAGAAAAGGAAATCGCATTTTCTCCTCACATACAAAGATGTTATGCAAGAGGATTTTGACTCAGGCATCTCCGGTAGTGAAAATTTTTTCTTGCAAACTAGAAACAGAAAACAACAAACAACAAATAGGAAGGTAAACATGGCACCGAAACCCAACCATCAATGGGGAACGACAGAAACACAGTTCCAATCGCGGTTGCAGAGTCCCAAGCGTCCAAACTGCAACAAGACCAACATGCAAACAAAAGAAACAACAATAGGAAAACAAGAAACCACTGAACAAGCAACAAGCAATCATCAACCAGTGAACGAGTAATGCCGTTGAAGAACAATATTGCCCATATTCATTGTAGAGAACATTGCATAAAAAAATCGTAGGAAAAATGTATTGTAACAGATCTGTTAAGTAAACATTTAAGGCTGTGAGGTTTGTTAAGTAAACATTTAAGTCTGTCAGGACCGCCGAAGGGTCTCGTGTTGTGTAAATATTTAAGAAAGAATGCACTATGGCAGGTCTCTTACGTATGCAAAATAATTATTATATTATTTTATAATAATATAAAATAATAAAAATAGTAATAATAGTAACAATAGTTCGAATAATAGAGAGTATGCAAAAAAAAATTTAATCAAAGGACAAATTAATATGAAGTCAACGAATTATAGATCACTATAGTCCCTCTATGCCTTCAGCAAGACTAATAACATTGTCTTGAAACCTCTTTTTCGGGATTAGATAACTTAAGTTATTTTAAATTTTGATGTTTTCTTTTTTTCTCCATAAATGTTCATTATAAATACTTTTAATTTTTTTTAAGTTGAAAAAACAGATTTTCATTCTTATCATATAACTTACAAAACCTTTTTGTCACATGATTTGAGGAGTTTTTGTTATATTTTTCATAATCCAAATTAACTTTAAATTATAGTTAAGTAATCAAAAATAATTTTTCTTCTTACTTTATTTCAACAGCTTTATTTGTCGCACCAACACCTTTATTTGTAGCAGTGAAGGGTAGATAAGTACACATCTAGATGTACATAACAATATTTAAAAATTAAATTAAGATAAATTTGTGTTAAACTTGAACATAGATGGAAGTGGGGTATACATTTGAAGTTTTTATAACATTTTTGTTTAAACTTTTTTGTGAAGTTTTATATTTATTTTTTCTCAATATTTATTATTTTAAATATACAGCTTTATAGGTGTAGCCACTTTTGTTAATTCAATTATATCTCTATTAATGAAAGGCATTTTTAGTCATCATGATTTGTCTACTAAAATAATTAAAATAATTAGTGTTAGAGAGTATCAAAAAATATGTCATTATGATGATTTGGTAAGTGTATAATGAAGATAATATAGAACCTATCATCCCAAGTTCTAGCTTCAACAAACTTTTTTAACATTGTTAAAAAAACTCATCTTATACATATAAATGGATATGGCTAAATTCTTATTTTACCTATTAATTTGAAAAAAATAAGTAGAAGTCATTAATGGCTGCAGACTTTAAAATTATAACCAATAAATAATGGAAAAATAAATAAATGCATTACTATGTTCCAAGACTTCAAGAATTAAGTAAAGTCATTAATGACATCTAGATTTTAAAATTATAATCAATAAATAATGATAAATGATAAATATTTAAAAATTAAATTAAGATAAATTTGTGTTAAACTTGAACATAGATGGAAGTGGGGTATACATTTGAAGTTTTTATAACATTTTTGTTTAAACTTTTTTGTGAAGTTTTATATTTATTTTTTCTCAATATTTATTATTTTAAATATACAGCTTTATAGGTGTAGCCACTTTTGTTAATTCAATTATATCTCTATTAATGAAAGGCATTTTTAGTGATCATGATTTGTCTATTAAAATAATTAGTGTTAGAGAGTATCAAAAAATATGTCATTATGATGATTTGGTAAGTGTATAATGAAGATAATATAGAACCTATCATCCCAAATTTTTCTTGGATTGAATTTCCGTACATTTTGAAATCTGACTTTAAAATTTTACCTCATTTAAAACCAAAATGTTCAAAAAAATTAATCAGAGTTTTATATTAACCATATAAAAACAAGCTATCTTAAAACCTAAAGGAAAAATAACTAGAAAATTGCTCCCCAATTAACATAATCCATAATGAAAAGGATAAATACTTATGGTACATGGATCCAAATTTAAGATAACTATAAGCTGATACGGAGAAGAAACCCAGCTTCATCATCCGTGTCATGACTGATAATACCTTTTAAAAGTCATGTAATTTCAAGAAAACCGTCATCCTTAAATCTATTCTCAAACTCAAGATACAGATAACAGAGCGCAATTTTACCACATACCCAAGAGGATCTGGAATTGGAAGAATTGGTATTAGAACCTGTGGAACACTAGCCAAAAACAAAGGAAATTAACTGGAAATAAATAAAAAAAAGCCAAGATTTTGATTCGATCGTGGCCCGCAAAAATCCCATGTAAAGTCCAATGCTGCTTGTCATTGGATTTTAGGGCTAGTGGCTTAAGCTGGTCTGCCTGTAGGATTTGTGAAGGCGGTGGACGTCGTGAGATGAGTTGTAGCAGTCACCTCGATGTCGGCTTAATGTCTGTCGCCTATCTTTTCTACTTTCTCTTCTGAAGGAGAAATCTGAAAGATGCGTAATTGCCCTTCCACTTGACCTGGAGAATATATAGAAACAGGGCTGACTTTCGGCATGGAAAAGGATACGAATAAATAGTCCGGTCGTACATCGATGTGCCGGGTGCCTGGTGCCGGGCGTCCGTGTATCCTTTCGTGTCGTGGAGAGTCGGCACGCCTAAGTGGAGCCTCTGATCACGGATTCCCAGCCAGTGCCCTAATTCCTTTTTTAATTAATTTTAATATCTTCTTTCCATTTGCAGCCGCCCACAAACTTCCCCTCTACCTCAGCATTCACCATCCGTCCCGATTACCTCCACCTGTGTCCACGCTATAACATTGGAAGGCTAAAAGGTGGGACGCCAGGTTAGTGCGCTTTTTATTCATCTATGTTCTATGCAGAAGCACAGTCTAAGGGCAGATTAGTTCTCAGGTCATCTCTTGATTACGGAGTAAGTTAATCTTGTAAAAGGACTTATCTGCATTTGACAAGAATCTTAGATAAAAATAGGAGGTATAAGCCTACATTAAGGATGCATTTATTAAAAAAAAGTTTCAATCGATTTCTACCCATAATAAATCCAAGGCTTGAATCTAAATTCAAAATGGATAAAAACTGGCTTATGTCGCCAAATTCCACGATAAAACCCGTCTGCATCATATCACTTTATCTTCTTCAACCCGTCTGCGTCATATCACTTTATCTTCTTCAATCCTCAAGCTGCTTCCTCCATCATCCCCCTATTCTTCCGTGAAAGCTGCAGAAAAGCACGGCATTCATTTTGTATCACGATTAGCACTCCCTTCTAGCTGTAAAGTACTCTGTTAATCTCAATCTGATCCAAGATTTCATATCGAATCGTCTTCTCCTGCAACAGATCTGTTGGCCTTACATCTCATCAAACCCTAAAAGCCCTAAGCGATAGAGTGCAATTATTGATCGTATCCTAATGAAGCTTTTGGGATGCCGTGATCTTCAAATACAGTGTTCCCCAGCAGCGTCATGATAAGTTCGCATGTGACGCCTTTTATTCCTTTGATGGCACTCATTTATCCGAAGACTTTAATTGCAGGCGTGCCAAACACTATGATCGAGTCGTATACGGGTCGACTACACAAAGGGCATTGCTCCAGCAATACGGAATATAACGTGCAGAGCAACCGGGACTTCCCAACCTAGAGCTAAATTGGGCATAAGTATTATCTCAAAGAAGTTCAAGATCTTTGTAGCTCAGAAAAATACACTTTGATTAGAGTAAATCTAAACGTATAGTTGCAAGTCTCTTATGTTGCTGGTGTGTTGCATGGCCCGCCTTAAAGTTCCTTATTTATTGCTCATCTCGTAGATGTGAGAAAGTCCAGAGATATATATCATCTATGAGCTTTTATGCATTTTTTCCTCAGTCATATTGAACAGTTCCACTCTGGCTTTGTAATTTCCCTCTTTTGATCTCAGGGAGTGAATGTTCAAACTTTATAAACTCAAGAGAGTAGGATTTCACTGTGGGGAATAAGTAAAGATGGTCCGACCCAAGTTTAGGATTTTCTGTTCTACTACATACATATTGTGGAGGTTGCATAATAATTAATGAACAGTCGAACATGAGAGCCGAGACGATCGGTGCCTGTGGTGTCCACCTCAGCTTGTCAGATGGTAATTCATCTCTTGTATCTTTTATGATCTGGATTTGTGTTGACATAAGTGTAAAGTTGTATGCACTGTATTGTTCTAAGAAATGTGCCATTAACATATTTATTTTTTATATTTCTCAAAATTTTACATAAGTGTAATCTTGTATGAACTGTAATCGAGTAAGAAATGTGCCACTTACATGTATTAATGTATTTATTTTCTGTATTTATCAGAATTTCAGACAGGTATGAAGCTTTAGTGATCTCCTCATCACTTTTAGTTCTTCTGTTTTAGAAACCTTATACATGAGAAAACTTAACTGAGTCTTATATCTTATTCAGTAGGAACATTCAATTCCTTTGGTTCTATGATCATCATTATTTACAGTCAGTCTTTGCTCAGTGTTTGTATCAATCTGGTTTCCCCTACAGTAGCGAGGTAATATACAGCCTGCGGTGGGGAAGATCGTGTGGGTGTGCGTAACCCTAAAAAAATGGACCCATAAGCCTTGGATCTATTATGGGTAGAGATCGATTGAAACTTTTTAAAAAAGAAATGCATCCTTAATGTAGGTTTGTACCTACCATTTTTATCTAAGCTAGCTATTTGCCATCCACATGCCTGTTTCCTTAAACGTTCAGGACACTATTAGTTTAGCTAAAAGCAAGACATTTTAGCTTTCTATAATTGAGTAGCTTAATTGTAGGTAAAACCTTTGCCCAAATAAAAATTCCATGTAGACCAATAAATACGTGATGCATATTGAAGCTGAAGCTGAAACTAAGTAGATCGTAATAGTTTGAAGTAACTTTTTTGAGTAAGTAGATCATAATAGTTTGAAGTAATTTTTTTGAGTAAGTAGATCATAATAGTTTGAGGTAACTTTTTTGAGTTTTATTAGATATTTTTTTTTTATAAAATGAATAGACTAGCCATATTATGCAGTATTGAATGTTGAAGTAGATAATATATACACGGTAAAAGGGAGATATATCTCATCATGTATATCACAGCTGTTTGTGTCATCTCCAAAGTATTGAATGTTGAAGTAGATAATATATACACGGTAAAAGGGAGATATATCTCACCATGTATATCACAGCTGTTTGTGTCATCTCCAATTTTGATGCACTTAATCGCCCTTCAAACCCTAAAACGGCCTCTTTGGAATAGAGTTGAGTCACATGTTTAAAGTTCATTGGCCTTAAAAATTGTCTGTTCAAATTTTCTGTTCGGATGAGCGCATGCACACAATCTCCAAGTGGCCGTATTGACCTTTTGGCGAAAGGTCAAACCGTATTTAATGCTGCTGATTGTTCAGCTCTTCAAACCCTAAAACGGACTCTTTGGAATAGAGTTGAGTTACATGTTTAAAGTTGATTGAGTTGTTAAAATGTTGTATTTTTTGGTTTTTTTTTATAGAATAGGTGATGTAAATTTGGATAAAATTGTTATTTTTTATTATTTAAATTGTATTTCTGAATGTATAAATAGATTCAATCTATTGAGAAAACCTCTGAGATATTTGGATTATACAAACTTAATCAGATCCAATTATTCTTCATCAAATTTGAAACAGAAAAAATAACCCAAAAACTCAAAAAAAAAAATTAAATATTTAAACTAAACTCTTAAAAATAAAAATTGTCGAGCGACGCGCACAATTTCCAAATGGCTGCCTTTAACTTTTTCGAAGAAGGTCAAACAGTACTTAATGCTGCTGATTGTTCAGCCCTTCAAACCCTAAAACGGCGTCTTTGGAATAGGATTGAGTTACATGCTTATAGTTGATCGCCCTATGCGCGCATGGACACAATCTCTAAATCTCTAAGTGGCCGTCTTAACTTTTTGTGAAAGTTCAAAGTTCATCTTTAAATTTAGAATGTTGAGCCATGTGATATTAATAGTCCTATGCAATTGCCATCTTGGGTTTCTTACCATGTCCATGTCGTCCTGCATAACAAGTTGAATTACAAGAGTGCCACTCTGAGCCGCTGGGGGATTATAAGCACCGTACAGCCCCGCTTTTAACAGTGTATGCTTAGGAAATGGATGTTGGAGCGCTGTACAGTGTAATATATGGATCCAGCGCTGTTTTTAACAGTGTATACATAGTAACTGGATGTTGAAGCGCTCTACAGTTGAATATGTATATTCTAATGTCAAGCATCATGGATCCAGCGCTGTTTTTAACAGTGTATACATAGTAATTGGATGTTGAAGCGGTCTACAGTGTAATATGTATAGCATCGTGAATACAGCGGTGTTGCATGAAATGCAATAAATGCTGAGTTATATACCCTTTTATTTGAGGCATCATCTCTAATCCAACAGTATACATGATTAAATATACTGTAAGCAGCAATACGACACTATCCAATACTTATTTATGACTACAGTCATTTAAGACTACAGTGAAGGATACATATTGTTTTACCTGCTGATATATATATATATCGGGTAGGTGGATCTATTCTACCCTGAATTACAAGGGATGATGATTCAACTGAAGCTAAGTTGGAAGAAATAATGGATACTATGATGGATGGTTTAAAAAAGGAGAGTATCTAAGGATTGAAAAATTTCCTAATAGAGAGGCCACTTGAAAATGAAAATGTATCCAGTGAAATTCATGATGAGGACACAAGGAAGATGAATCAAATCTCTAGAAAATCCATCTTTGGCTTGATGACCAACCACTTTCCTAAGATCGATATGAGGGATTTTGATATGAGGGATTTTGATGGCACGGATCCAATCACATAGATACTTCAATGGAGTTGTTCTTTGATCTACATGATGTGCCACACACAAAAAAGGTACTAATCTTTGATCTATATTTAAAACCCAATCAATTTGTGTGGTATCGATGGATGTGGATAAATCTCAAGCAAATGGAGGTATTCATAGGAACTTTAAAGGATAACATCAACATGAGGTTCACCTTTGTGAACCCAAATCATTGGAGAACGCGCTAGTGGGGAGAAATGTTGAAAGTAAAAATATGGCTATGGCTACTAAAAGGACCACTCCTAACATCTATAGAGAGAATACGGTTCCTTCTTATAAAACACTTCAACCTACAAGGTTGACACCTGAACAATTGGAGGAAAGAAAAGAAAAAGGTTTATGCTTTAATTGTGACAACAAGTACAGTAAGGGACATAAGTGTGGTGAGAATAAATTATTCAAGAAATTATTCTACATAGAATGTGAAGAGGAAGAAGAACAAGAACAAGAATCATCTCAAGATGAAAATGTAGAAAATATTTCTAGAGTCTACTCCCGTGATATCATGTAATGCATTGGATGGAATTAGTACCCCTCAAACCCTCAATATCGAAGGATATATCAAAAAGAAAAAGGTAATAGTCCTAATTCATTCTCGTACTACTCATAATTTCATTCACTATAAATTAGTGAAAGCTATAAATTTCTTTATATATCCAGTGCCAAAGTTTCAAGTAATGATTGCAAATGGAGAAACTATCAATTGCTCGAGAAAATGGCATAAGATCAATTTTACTATTGGGGAATATGTAATGAATATTCTGATTGTTATACCTATGGGTGGTGTTGATGTCGTACTAAGTGTCCAATGGTTACAATCATTGGGAACAATGGATTTTAATTTTCAAGAACTTTTCATGAAATTTTCATTGGAAGGAAAGGAAATTGAGCTAAGGGGTATCATAGGGAAACCTAGTAAGGTGATAAGCTCTAATGGCATGTCAAAATTATTGAAAAAGGAGCATCATGGTGTAATTGTACAACTATGCTCACGAGATGTTCAAACATATAAGTCATCTATTCCCCTAGATCTCCTAGGGATCATTGATAATATTTCCAAAGTATTTGAAGATATTCCCAGAGGTCTTCCACCCACTCGAAATCATGATCATGCTATTCACCTAATTCATGGGAGTGTTCCTCCTAACATTGTGCCTTACACATACCCTTATTCCCACAAGAGTGAAATTGAGTGCATTCCTAACATCATGCCTTACAAATACCTTCCACATTCCAAGGGTTGATGAATTTCATTTTCAAGCCCTTCCTTGGAAAATTTGTTTTAGTATTTTTTGATGATATACTAATCGATAGCAAGTCTTGGGAGGATCATGTTCGACATGTTGACAAGGTGATACAACTACTAAAGGAGAAACAACTATATGCCAAAACATCGAAATGTTTCTTTGGAGTGAAGGAGGTAGAGTATTTTGGTCATATTGTATCTCATGAAGGTGTCAAGGTAAACCCTAACAAGATTAAGTCCATGATAGACTAGACGATTTCTAAAACATTGAAGAATCTTAGAGTATTTTTGGATTTGACAAGTTACTACCGCAAGTTTGTTCAAAACTATGGAAGAATAGAAACACCTTTAACGACATTAACTAAGAAGGATGCATTTTCATGGACTCGAGAGGAGACTCAATATTTTGAGCAACTTAAAGAGGCGATGCTCAAAGCTCATGTCTTGACCACACCAAGAATTCACAAAAACCTTTATTGTGGAATTCGATGCCTTCGGAAATTGAATTGGTGTTTTTCTAATGCAAGAAGGAAGGCCCCTTTCTTTTGAAAGTTGGCCACTCAAGGGAAATGAATTACACAAACCCATTTATGAGAAGGAAATGATGGCAATACTACATGCATTGAAGAAATGATGCCCTTACCTAATAGGTAGGCACGTCAAGGTCAAAAAATATCATGATAGTCTCAAATACTTCTTGGAACAAAGACTATCTTCAGAAGAACAACAAAAATGGTTGCTCAAGATGTTGGATTATGATTTTGAAACCATATACAAAAAAAGGAAGAAAAATGTTGTGGTAGATGCACTCTCAAGAAAGGATGAAGATGTTGAGGATTTTCTCTGTGCTGTCTCGATCATCCAACCCAATTGGATAATAAAAGCGAGGGATGAATGGAAGAATGATGAAAATGTGTGGAATCTCATTCAAAGGTTGCAGCAGGATTCAAGTGCATCATATACATTTACATGGAAAAATGATTCACTATGGTACAAAGATTGCTTATATTTATGTAAAAACTCTCAACTCAAACAAAAGGTACTCTTGTAATTACACACCTTTCTGGTAGGAGGGTACTCAAGATTTTTGAAAACCTATCATAGGGTCAAAAAGGAATTTTTTTGGGATGGCCTTAAAACTAATGTTCAAAAGTTTGTGGTAGAATGTTTGGTTTGCCAACAAAATAAGGTGGAAAAAATTAAGAACCCGGGTCTTTTACAATCATTATCCATCCCAAGTTAGCACTAGGAGGATGTTTCCATGGATTTCATCACAAGGTTACCGAAGTCTAAAGGAAAGAGTGTCATCATGGTGATTGTTGATAGACTTACCAAGTACACAAATTTTTGTGCACTCTCTCATCCTTTCAAAGCCAATACAGTTTCCACTACATTCATAGAGACAATTCAAAAGCTACATGGAAGCCCAAAGATTATTGTAAGAGACAGAGATCCCATCTTCACTAGACATTTTTGGACATAATTATTTTCTTGTTTGGGTACTCAATTGGCTCGTAGCTCATCTTATCATCCTCAATTTGATGGACAAACTAAGATAGTGAACAAATTTCTAGAAGGATACCTTCGCTACTTTGTCTCTAATAAAAAAACACAATGGTTCAAGTGGCTACCCTTGGCAGAATGGTGGTATAACACTTCCTTTCATGTTGCAACAAAAATGACACAATTTATGGCACTCTATGGATATCACCCATCTTCGATCACTTCTTCTCTAAAAAAAAAATCTAAGGTTCAAGCAGTGGAAGATCACATCAAGAATAAACAACAAGTTCTCCAACTCTTAAAGGACAACCTGACCATGGCACAAAATCACATGAAACAACAAGGAGATCAACATCTTAGTGAAATAAGTTTTGAAGTAGGGGATTGGGTATTTTAAGACTACAACCATACAAACAGATGTCCTCAAGCAAGATAATAAGGATAATAAATTATCACCAAAGTCTTATGGTTGTTATAAGGTTTTGTAAAATATTGGTACTATGGAATACAAATTGGAGTTTCCTGCATCTTCACAAGTACACCCAGTTTTCCATGTTTCATGCTTAAATAAGGTTATAGGTGACAAGATCCCAGTTCAAACTATATTGCGAGAACTTGAAGAGGAAGGAAAAATCATATTGGACCCTGAATCTATCACTCTCACAAGAATTCACTAGCTGAGGAATAAATCCATTTGAGAGTATCTCATTAAGTGGAGGAAACTACCTGAAGATTTCACTTGGGAATATGAGTGTTTTATACATAAGCATCCATAATTACTCAAGCGTTGCGGACAACACTTGTCTGAAGGGGAGGGGCATGTTAAGCCCTAAATAGTGGCACATTACCCCTTAATTGGGGCATATTACATTAGTATTTTTATTTTATTTATGTCAGCTTGGGTCCATTAGTTGTAATTGTACCTCCTAGTCTCCTATATATACCAAGGAGACCTTTTCATGTGGAATCATCTTGTATTTGTAAATTTATGTGGTGTATAAGAAGGTTTCCCCTTTGAAGAGGCTTATTACTCCTTGTCAAGGCATTGAGTACTTATTCTCAGGTTCTTTATGGTATTTTGATATTTGGTTCTTAACAATATTTTGGGGATCAAAATCCCCCCTAAATGCAGAGATATGATTCAGATTCGATCGTCATATAATTTTTCATCTATATTGGTACTTTATGGGTGGAAATAAATGGAGGAATCTTCTTGCAGGGTCATTTTAACAGTAAGCCCCAGTTTGAAAAATTAGGTCCAAAACATTCTGGAGCCATTTTGAGGGATTAAATGATAGTTTTTTTTGTGAAAACACTCATTCGATCTCCCCTAACGATGTTGTACACATTGATACCTTTCCAACAGTGCAAGAATCACATCAATCAGAGCCGTGTGTGAAAGTTACGCCTCTCACAAGTTTACTACCTTATTGAGAACCATGGTATGAATGGATGCCACATCATGTAGTGTAGCTAGCAAAATAATATGAGGTACCTAGGGAGGTACTCAAGGGGAATAGTAGTAGATAAGTTTTGTTATATATAAAGGTCACTTTTAATAAATAAGGCCTACTGTGAATGCAATAAATGTAAGAGGATTTATTGGGAAGAGGAACTAGAGACATATTTGCGATATCGGTGTCAACACATAGGATCAGATGAATTTTTTTTTTTTGTCAACTGTTCACTATACCAAAAATGGAGGACGAGATAAGTACCGCCTGGTGATAGCGGGGAGTCTTCTTTCATATTGACGTGCTTGAGGAGTTAACTCAGTCTCCAGCTTTAATCTTGGAATCAGTAATTGAGAAAGACGATCTTGAAACCTCCTTTATGGGAATAGGTAACCTAAATTATTTTAAATTTTAACGTTTTCTTTTTTTTTCTCCATAGATATGTTCAATATAAATACTTTTAATTTTTTTAAGTTGAAAAGTAAATTTCCACTCTTATCATATAACTTGCAAAACCTTCTTGTCACATGATTTTAAGAGTTTTTGTTATATTTTTCATAATACAAATTAACTTTAAATTATAGTTAAATAATTAAAAATAATTTTACTTCTTACTTTATTTCAAGACCTTTATTTATTGCAGTGAAGGGTAGAAGGATAAACAACTTTATTTCAACACCTTTATTTATTCCAGTGAAGTTCTTACTTTATTTCAGGACTTTATTTATTGCAATGAAGGGTAGAAGGATAAACAACTTTATTTTAACACCTTTATTTATTGCAGTGAAGAGTATAAGGATAACCAACTTTATTTCAACACCTTTATTTATTGCAGTGAAGAATAGAAGGATAAACAATTTTATTTCAACACCTTTATTTATTGCAGTGAAGGGTAGAAGGATAAACAAGTACACATTTAAATGTACATAACAATATTTAAAAATTAAATTAAAATAAATTTATCTTAACTGGGGTATGCATTTGAATGGAAATTCTACTTATCAAATAAAATTGTTATAATATTTTTTCTTAAACTTTTTTAAGTTTCATATTTATTTTTTCCCATTATTTATTATGGGAAATATATAGTTTGTATCTTGCAAGTTCATAAATAGATAAAGCCACCACTAACTCAATCATACCTTCATTAATGAAAAATATTTTTAGTGATCATGATTTGTCTACTAAAATAATTAGTATTGGAGGGTATCAAGGAAGATATCATTATGGTGTGATTTGGTGAGTGTAATGAAAATAATATGAAATCTATCATCCCAAGCTTTAGCTTCAAAGAACTTTTCAACACTGTTAAAAACTCATCCTATACATAAATGAATATGGCTAAATTTGTATTTCACATATCAACGGTTTTAAGGTTTTATGAATTAAATAGAATATAAATTAATATGGCTAAATTTGTATTTCACATATCAACTTTTCACATATCAACGGTTTTAAGGTTTTATGAATTAAATAGAATATAAATTAATATGGCTAAATTTGTATTTCACTTGTCAAGTGTTTTAAGGTTTTATGAATTAAATAGAAATCATTAATAACTGTAGATTTTAAAATTATAACCAATAAATAATGAAAAAAAATAAATACCTATATTCCATGGACATGGTTCGAAGGTTTTAAAAAGTAAATAGAAGTCATTAATGACATCTAGATTTTAAAATTATAATTAATAAATAATGAAAATGATAAATATCTGTAAAATTTAACCACTGCATGGTATATGGATTCAAATTTAAGAGAAGTCATTAATGATATCCAGATTTTAAAATGGAGTGGGTTAAGTAGGGAGCAATCTTCCCTTCCAAGTTATTTTTCCGGCAGGTCCTCCTTTAAATTCCTTGTCAAACCAAAATTCTATAGATTTTTTGAGTATATGGGTTGGTTTAAAATGGGGCAAAACCCATGGATAAGTGATCCGAATTATTTTTGGCACGAAATGAGAGTGGAGATATAATAAAGAAATGCACAGAGATATCGCAGATATTAAATTATATAACAGAAACGTATGAGAGATGCAACCATAAACACAGATATACAGTAATACATGATTTCTATTAATGAAAGAAATGCACAGAGATTGTAAAAATATAGAGTGAAAGACTCACTAGAATGGCGGCAGCTTATCTTTAAGAAGAGATGTGACGGCTACTCACATTCGCAAGAAGATGATTACAATGAGGCTCTGAAAGCCATTTTACAATAAACAAGAATGTCAAAAACCCTAGACATCCAAAAACCTAACCCTAGGAGATGACGCACCAAAAGTCATGTGGGCTCCATTTGGGTAAGTTAGTACATCAACTTCCCGAGGTCATAACTTTTTTATTCAATCTCCGTTTTAGGCGTGTGATAGCCCGTTGGAAAGGTATCATCGAGGAGATTAATTTTGGGGGTTTGATCATACTTTTGGCTATCATTGAGGAGATCGATCCCGAAAATCCTTCATTTAGGCCCTCAAAATGGCCCCGAAAGTTAAAACTGGTAAAAATAGTAAATTGTCAAAAATGTGAGAAAACTGTTTTGAGACAGTTGGAAAAGTTGGGTGGCCACCGATATCCATCTGGGTCAATCCTCCCTCCTTAGGAAGAAATGGTCTCCATTGCATTGAGTTCCCGGGGGAGAGAGAAAACGTTTGTTGAATCTGCATCTTGGTGAGCTGCTTGTCTTGCTGGAGATGTCGCGTTGCTCAGTTTGTGGAAGTCTATCATGAACCTGTTGAGGCTGAGGTTGTTCAACAAGTCGAGATACATGAGAGGACAGTGTGCAGAAGGAATCTTTGTGCTTTGCTGCAGCCCTGCCGACCTGTTTCTGTTGGATAGAAGATGCTTGGGGCGAAGCTGTAGTGGTTGCAGTGTCCTTATGTTTTTCTTTTGAACATATTGTGAAGAAGTAACTAAATTTTGCAATATGAGATACTACCTTGCGACACTTTTTAGGCGGAATAATAATCGAAACTACCTCTGGCATTCTGTAGAGATGACCCCCTAAAGTAACAATGACACTCCGAGGTCGAGACTCATAAAGAGCATGGTGCTTCCACATATATGGTTGGCCCAAGAGAACATCACATACATCTAGTGGGGCAACATCACATAATACCTCGACCTTGAAGGGTTGGATGCCATATGACAATCGACATTGTTGGCTGACACGAAGATCTCATCCTTAGCGAAGCACCCAATACTGTATGGTTGTGGGTGTTGTGTTGTCGACAATCCCAACTGTTTGACAACCTCTATTGAGATGAGGTTCTTTTGGCTTCCACTGTCAGCAATAAAATGCAGCGGGGTCTCCTTCACCAACATTTGTGAATGAAAAAGACGCTCCCCCTCTTCGGGATCTATTGGTTCTTCTGGTTGAATTGTTGTAGTTGCGACAATAGAAGTGGGGTCTGTGTCAATGATCTTTCCAAGTTACCAGTATTTTCAGAATCACATTCTGAATCAAGGTTCGACTCCTTGTCTTTGATCTTGGCCAACAATGACTGTTTTGAGTGACATTCATCGGTGTTGTGTTAGGGGCTTTTATAGAAATCACACCATTTTCCAGTGTCCTTCTTTGTCTTCCTGTGACCCTTCTTTTCTTGTGTCTTGGACTGGTTTTCGGGAGACTATTTGTTAGGGATGTCTTTATCATACTTTGGTTGTTGCGGATTTGCAGACCCAAAATCCCATTTGTTCTGGTGCTTAAATTTCTGCTCGATTTTAACAACATATCGATAAGCAACACCGAGTGATGAGATGTCCAAAAAATCCATTTCAGTTTGGATGTATCTGTGTAGAGCCCCACGGTATTTCAGAACCAAATGTCATTCAGAGTCTTTGATATCCAACTTGGTGCGCAAGGTATGGATGGTATTGGTGAACTCCGAAACTACTTGGCCCCTCTTTTGTCGCAGTGTGGTCCATCTCATGTACTGGTCCTCATAGTTTCCAACAGGTTAATACCGTTCTTTTACCGCATCCACAAAAAAATCCCAAGTGGGCTCAACCCCATATATTCCAGACTCCTCTGTGGAACTTTGCTCCCAATAAGTTTCCCACCAATGTTTGACATGAGGGAGAGCTTTAAGGAGTGCGAAGGTGATATTTTATTTGTCGAAAAAAATGTGAACAAAGAAATAACCTTCTAGCAAAGTTAACCATTTTTCTAGGGCTTCTACATCTATCTGTCCTTTAAATACAGGAATATCAAAATTAACTTGTACCTTGAAAGGCAAGGTGCCTCCAAAGTGGCCGCTTGATAGAGATGCATCTGTTGCTATCGACAGGCATTGAAGGATGTGGGAAAAATTCTCCATCATTTCGTCCCTCTATCACATGAGAGCTTGCTCAAGCAACAGATTGATAGGATCATTTGCTCCATTGTTTTTCTTTTCATCCGTCATTGAGCATTTCTTGGGTGTGCGAGAGCGATTGTGTTCAAGAGAGACAAGCTCGAGACTTAACTTTCTATACTCAAACCTCATCAGGGACATGCACTGAAAAAAATGATCAAGAGCAGTCTACTCTAATACCACTGATCCGAATTATTTTCGGTACGAAATGAGAGCGGAGATATAATAAATAAATGCACAGAGATATCACTGATATTCAATAATATAACATAAATGTATCAGAGATGCAACCATAAACACAGATATATAGTAATACACAATTTCTATTAATGAAAGAAATGCACAGAGACTGTAAAAATACAGAGTGAAAGACTCGCTAGAATGGTGACAGCTTATCTCTGAGAAGAGATGTGATGGCTACTCAAATTCGCAAGAAGATGATTACAGTGAGGCTCTGAAGGCCTTTTTACAATAAACGAAAATGCCAAAAACCGTATACATCCAAAAACCTAACCCTAGGAGATGAAGTACCAAAAGTCATGTGGGCCCCGTTTGGGTAAGTTAGTACATCAACTTCCGAGGGTCGTAACTTTTGCATACAATCTTCATTTTAGGCGTGTGATAGCCCATTGGAAAGGTATCGTCAAGGAGATTCATTTTGAGGGTGCAATAATGCATTTGACTATCATTGAGGAGCTCGATCTCGAAAAACCTTCATTTAGGCCCTCAAAATGGCCCCGGAAGTTAAAACTGCTAAAAATAGTAAATTGTCAGAAAATTGTTTTGAGATAGTTGGAAAAGGTGGGTGGCCACCGATATCCATCTGGATCAATAAGATTTTAAATGAATGAAACTTTGATCTATACAAAAGTCAGAGTACTCCTGAAAATCTGGCTGGATTCAGGCCCATTTTTTTACCTGAAAAACCAATCTGTTTGCTCCCGAATTAGACTACTCCTTTTAAAATTATAACTAATAAATAATGAAAAGAATAAATACCTGTAAAATTTAATAGTTGCATGGTACATCGATCCAAATTTAAAATTAATATAAATGATATGAGAATTACCGTTTTAAGAATTAAGTAGAAGTCATTAAATTTAAGAAAAATATAAATGAGAATTACCGTTTTAAGAATTAAGTAGAAGTCATTAATAACTACAGATTTTAAAATTATAACTAATAAATAATGAAAATGATAAATAACTGCAGGGTACCAAGGTTTTAAGAATTAAGTAGAAGTCATTAATGACTTCCAGATTTTAAAATTATAATCATAAATAATGAAAAGGATAAATACCTGTAAAACTACATGGTACATGGATATCCAAATTTAAGATAATATAAGCTGATACGGAGATGGAACTCAGCTTCTTCATCCGTGTCATGACTGATAATACCTTTTAAAAGTCATGTAATTTCAAGAAAACCTCCATTCTTAAATATATTCTCAAACTCAAGATACAGATAACAGAGGGCAATTTTACCACATACCCCAGAGGATCTGGAATTGGAGGGATTGGTATTAGAACCTGTGGGAACACTAGCCAAAAACAAAACAAAGGAAATTAACTGGAAATAAAAAAAAAAGCCAAGATTTTGATTCGATCGCGGATGTCCACCCTGCCCGAAAAAATCCCATGTAAAGTCCAATACGGTTTGTCATTGGATTTTAGGGCTAGTGGCTTAAGCTGGTCTGCCTGTAGGATTTGTCAAAGCGGTGGACGTCGTGAGATGAGTTGTAGCAGTCACCTGGATGTTGGCTTAATTCCTGTCGCCTATCTTTTTTACTTTCGCTTCAAGGAGAAAGATGCGTAATTTCCCTTAAACTTGACCTGGAGAATATATAGAAATAGGGCTGACTTTTGGCATTGAAAAAGATAAGAATAAATATTCCGGTCGTACATCGATGGGCCGGGTGCTGGGCGTCCGTGTATCCTTTCGTGTCGTGGAGAGTAGGCACGCCTAAGTTGAGCCTCTGATGGCCAGCAAGTGCCCTAATTCCTTTTTTAATTAATTCTAATATATTCTTTCCATTTGCAGCCGCCCCCAAACTTCCCCTCTACCTCATCATTCACCATTCGTTCCGTTTACCGCCAGCTGTGTCCACGCTATAACATTGGAAGTCTAAAAGGTTGGACGCCAGGTTAGTGCGCTTTTTATTCATCTATGTTCTATTCCATTAAATTATTGTTTTCTGCAGATATTTTCTGTGTACTAAAATTTAATAAGAAATTGTTAGATCCATAAATTTAAGTGATTATTTTTATATAATATCTTATGAGTGTTTTGAAAAAATGTGATACCTAAATTTTCGGTATTCAGTTATTTCAGATGTTCCAGCTGTGTAACTGTAGCTGCCACTTGTTGATCAATCTCTGCTACTTTTTTTTGCTGCTTAACTCCTCAACAGAGCTGTTAGGCATTATTTAAAGACTTAGATTTTGTAAAAAAGAAGTTGAGATCATTCTCATGTAGCATTTTGTAAAGAAGAGGTGCTCTTTTATTTTCTGTAGTTTTTCATGTGACAGAGAGTTGCTCATTTGTCTTGCTGTAGCTTTCATGTAATTGATGCACTCTGTTGTGATTTTATGAAGTTTTTTTTCTAATATAAAACCAGGGTTGTTCTGTAACTTGCTATAGCATTTTGGGTTGTCTCTGTAACTTGCTTGCTATAACATTTTGGGTTGTCTCTGTAACTTGCTTGCTGTAGCATTTTATTTGAAAACACAGTATTTAAAACAAAGTTTTTATTTAGTAAAGTTTCTTTGGGAAATTTCTTCTAGATAGGATTTGAGTCTGTTTGGGTTTGATTATACAATCATATAATTCCTTTTAAGCTAAGATCTTTCAATTGGTATCATAACAGAGTTTGTGGTTGTTTGCAGCCAAATAAGGAGACAATGGCCCAAAATAACAGTGCAATCCAGTACCAGATTCCTCTTTTATGTGGGGAAAATTATGAGTATTGGAGTGTGAACATGAGAACTTTGTTCATCTCACAAGATTTATGGATGCTTGTTTTTATAAGGAACACAGAGTCAGCTGATCAAACTACTTATAATGCATTATCAGTTGATCAGAAGACAGAATTGAAGGAGAACAGGAAAAATAATGCCAAAGCTTTGTTCATCTTTCAAACTCGAGTTGACATCATAGTTTTTCCTAAGATTGCAGAATGTAGTAAGTCCCATGATGCTTGAGAAACTTTGGAAAAAACGTATAAAGGTTCTGTCAAGGTAAAGGTTGTTAAATTCCAGATGTTGAGACGTGATTTTGAGTCTCTATCTATGAAAGAAAGTGAAAATGTTGAATCTTTTATCACTAGAGTTCAAAATATTGTAAATTCTATTCATGCTCATGGTGAAATACTTGAAGATAGGAAGATTGTTGAAAAAGTTTTAAGAAGTCTTCCCAAAAAGTTTGATCCAATTACTATTGCTATAAAAGAGTCAAGGAATTTATCTCAGTTAACCCTTACTGATTTATTTGGTAGTCTTCAATTTCATGAAGACATGTTGAAAAAGAATGAGGAACCTTTTGATCAGGATTTTTAAAGTAAGTTGAAAGTTGACGAGAAGAAGAAGCAATTTTCATCTTCCATGACTGAAGCTTCTACTCCTTTTTTTAGAGGAGGTAGAGGTCATGGCAGAGGTAGAAGAAGAGGTCGTTGAGGTAGAGAAAGAAGCAACAATAGCTTTGGCAGAGGCATTTTTCATTGCAGCTATTGTAATAAAGATGGTCACCTTAAAAGCTATTGCTTCAAGAAGAAGAGAGACACCTCTCAAGCAAATTTCAGCAAGGAAGAAGGTGAAATCTCTCAAACTCTGTTTCTTACAAGTAATTGCCTTGAAACTAAAGATGATTTTACATGGTATTTATATATTGGTTGTTCAAATCATATGACTGGAAACAAAAGTATGTTTGTAAAGTTAGATGATAGTGTGAAGGGAAAAGTAAATTTTGGCAATGATAATGAAGTAGATATAATGGGCAAAGGTACTCTTGCCATAAAAGTCAAGAATAAAGGTGTTATGCATGTACAAGATACTTTGTTTGTTCTAGGTTTAAGGCACAATTTGATTTGCATAGGGCAACTAAAATCTAAAAATTACAAGACTGTTTTTGAAGGAAGGTTTTGTAAGATTTTTAACAATATTGCCCTAGTTGTTGAAGTTCCAATGACAAAAAATAGGATGTATTTTATGAGAATGGAACCAAATGTAACTTGTTTGAAGGCCTCAGTTGATGCGTCTTGGCTTTAGCACAAAAGGTTAGGATACCTTAATTTTAGATCTATTTCTATGCTGCAAAAGAAGAATTTAGTAAAAGGTTTATCCTCTTTCACAAATCCTGGTAACAAGTTATGTGAAGGTTGTGTAATAGGGAAACAACACATAGATAGATTTTATTTTCATCAATTTAGAGCAGCAGAGTCTTTGGCTTTAGTACATGCAAATATTTGTGGCCCAATGCAAACTTTGTCCCTAGCAGAAAACAAATATTTCCTTCTTTTTGTCGATGAATTTTCAATAATGTCTTGGGTTTATTTTCTAAGTGAGAAGTCTCAAGCTTTTAGCTTTTTAAAAAAATTTAAAGCTCTTGTTGAGAAACAATCAGGATACTATTTGAAAGTTTTGAGAATTGGTCAAGGTGGAGAATTCACCTATGATGAATTCAAAGAATTTTGCAATTTACATGGCATCAAGAAGGAGTTAACTACTGCATATACTCCTCAATAAAATGGAATAGCAGAGAGAAAAAACAGAACAATTGTAGAGATGGCTAGATGTATGTTAAAAGAAAAGAGTTTGTCAAACATGTATTGGGCAGATGCAGTCCATACAACTCCGTATATCCTCAACAGAAGTCTTACAAAGATGGTAAAAAATTCTACTCGTTATGAAGCTTGGTTTAGTAGAAAACCAACTATTTCTCATCTGAAATTTTTTGGGTCTACATGTTTTGTTCACATTCCTACACAACAAAGACATAAATTAGATGGAAAATCAATGAAATGTATTTTCATAGGATATTAAGAAGAAAGCAAGGCTTACAGGTGTTTTGATCCACTTACTAATAAACTTTATGTTAGTAGAGATGTGATCTTTGATGAAGGGGAGTTTATCAGAAGAATGAAGGAGAAGAATGGAGAAGATAAAGAGCTTACCCCACATATTGGAAATTTGATTTTTGATAACAATGATCAATGTTTGCAGCCCTCTGTTGTAAGAAATGTAGGTTCACCTTCAAGGAGTTCTCCATCAAATTCATCTTCATCTTCTCCATCAATTGGATCTCAAGTTGATACTCAAACAACACCTCCATCTAGTCCTCCTACAAAAATGAGAAGTTTGAAAGAGATTTATGAGACATCAAGGTATGTTAATGATCATTTTGCTCATGTTTCTTTTGCAAATGTTGAGCCTATCAATTTTAAAGAAGCTTGTTTTGCCGAGCCATGGGTGCAAGCAATGGAGGATGAAATGTCTCAAATACAGAAAAATGACACATGGGAGTTAGTTGAACTTCCTCATGGAAAATATTCCATTGGAGTAAAGTGGATTTACAAGCTAAAATATAATATGGATGGAAGCATTTCAAAACACAAGGCACATTTAGTTGCAAAGGGGTATGTGCAACAAGAAAGCATTGATTATGAGGAAACATTTGCTCCCGTAGAAAGACTTGAAACAATAAGAACTTTTCTTTCCATTGCATCTTAGTTAAAGTTGAAAGTTTATCATAAGGATGTCAAATCTTCTTTCTTAAATGGATATTTGAAGGAAGAAGTTTATGTTGAACAACCTCAAGGTTTTGTTGTTCAAGGTAAAGAAGATAAGGTGTATAGGCTTAAGAAGTCACTTTGTGGTCTTAAACAAACTCCTAGAGCTTGGTACTCTAGGATTGATAAATACCTCCATGATCATGGTTTTGTTAAGTGTTCTTCTGAAAGTGAAGTCTACAAAAAGGTCATTGGATCAGATTTTATTATTCTCCGCTTGTATGTAGATGACTTAATATTTATGGGCACCTCAATATCACTTGTGAAGGAGTTTAAAGAAGAAATGAAATCAGAATTTGAGATGTCTGATTTGGGAGAAATGCAATATTTTCTGGGCATGCAAATTAGACAAACAGTTGAAGGTATATCTATTTTCCAAACCAGATATGTTGAAGACATGTTGAGGAGGTTTAACATGCAGAATTGTAAAGATGTGAGTACTCCTCTTCTTGTTGGGAGAAAATTGTTGAAAGAAGATTAATATTCTCTCTGTGATGCCACTCTCTATACATCCATGGTTGGCAGCGTAATGTATCTGACCACTACTAGAAAAAACATTATGTTTTCTATAAGTCTGGTTGCTAGGTTCATGAATCAACGTAATGAGTCTCATTGAAAAACAACCAAAAGAATACTTAGATGTGTAAGTGGTACCATATTTTTTGGATTGTTTTATAATGCTACTAATAATTTCAATGTTGTAGCATACACATATGCAAATTGGGCAGGTAGCTTGGATGATTTCAAAAGTACTTCAGGATATGTTTTTCTTTTTGGAGGAAATCTTGTTTCCTGGAGCACCAAAAAACAACCCACAGTTGTTCTTTCTACAGCCGAAGCAGAGTACATTGCAACATCATCTACAAGCACTCAAGTCATTTGGATGGCAAGATTGTTAGAAGAATTGAGCATGGAAACTCATAAACCTATTAAAGTTTATTGTGTCAATCAAAGCACAATCTCTATGACAGAGAATCCAGTTTTACACAGCATGAGTAAACACATTGACATTCGCCATTACTTCATTAGAGAACTTGTCCAACAATATTTTCTTCTTTTGAATTTTTTAAATATGAAGATCAGCTTGCAGACATTTTTACGAAGGCTCTTCCAAAGGATCAATTGGAGAAACTCAGATCACAGTTGGGAATCCTCAAACTTGACATCAAGGGGGAGATTGAAAAAACATGATGCCTAAATTTTTGGCATTCAGTTATCTCAGTTGTTCCAGCTATGTAATTGTAGCTGCCACTTGTTGATCAACCTCTGCCACATTTTTTTGCTGCGTAACTCCTCAACAGAGATGCTAGGAATTATTTAAAGACTTCGATTTTGTAAAAAAGAAGCTGTGATAATTCCGGTGTAGCATTTTGTAAAGACAGAGTTGCTCTTTTATTTTCTGTAGTTTTTCTTTTAGATTCGTAATGAAGAAAAGAGTAGAAACATAATGGAAATAATAGAAGCAATCAAGAAACCATGATGAACAGAGATAACTAAACAATGGAAGAAAATGCATACTCTATTCATCAATGCTTTTGTAAATTAATCATGTACATAGATGTACATATATAATACAAAAGAACATAATTGTCATGTAACTGTATAACAATTAGGTTAACTTAACTAACCAACTAACTTATGATTAGTGTTTTAACATCCCCCCTTAATCATAAGTTCGTTCTTGCCTGAAAAACTACCACTACTTGACAATCACATGTGTCAAGCGAATATTCAGAGGGCTGGCTGAAGATGCTCTCTAAACTCTGAAAAAAGATAGCAAAAGTTGATGTCTTCTACTAAATTGGTGGTTTAAGGTTGATCACAAACTCATCTGGTGGTTTCAGGATGACCACAAACCAATCTGGTGGTTTCAGGATGACCACAAACCGAATGTCTAGCAAAATCTGATGTCTTCTACTAAATGGCATGGTTTTAAGTTGACCATAAACTAACAAGAGCTCAAGGCTCAAAAATCTGAAAATATAACAAGCAGAACTTCATGTCTTCTGCTCAATTGGTGGTTTTAAGATGACCACAAACCATATCAAAAACAATATCATTTGTTCACAGGCTCTAAATCAAACTTGGAACCTGACTCAAAATCAAACTTGGAACCTAACTCAACTAGATTTCCCCCCTGTCAGGGACAAGTGGTTCCAATTCCCTTGACCGACATTCGTAAGTATGGCCAAGAAGAGATCCAGCACATTAAATTGTCTTCCGGTGGAGTCTGAAGACTTGATCTTCAACTCAGAAGACTACATCAATTGGGCCCGATCATACCCTAAATCAACAAATCTTGAAAAACATTCATGTCCATCAACTGTAGAAATATCTCCAATCAAGTACGATTGTACTTGTGTATAAATCCGGTGATAAGATTGCTCCAATAAATTGGCTTCGAAACGCCAATGCCAATTCCCTAACCATTCAAAATGAATTTGTTTCCGCTTGCACTTTTGGCACCTTACTGAGGGATGATTTGTCTTCCCACAGAATTTGCATGGGTGAAGATCAAAACAATTTGACTTATCATGGCCAAACCGGTGACAGTGTTTGCACTGTATGGGTTCTTTATCCGACCGATTAGCAACATCATCATTAACTATATCCTGTACCTGTTCCTTACCAATATCCACAAGCTCTATCGTCTTATTATCATTCAAAAAACCTCCACTCACAAAGCAAACAGGTTCGCTATAATTAGGAAAATGAAAAAGGTTGTTAGCATCCTGTACATATCCTAGTCTATATCGATTTCGTTTAAATCATAATTTTTCCCATGGTCGAACAATACATTTATCCACAACTTTTTCTGACATAGGGACTTTATTCAACTCATCTTCATGTTTATGACTGTCATCACTAGTCAATTGAATGTCTTCATTATTTTCATCCTTGATGCCATTTTGGTTGTTTTAATCACATTGTTGGTGTTGAAGCAAACTCAACTCATTAGACAACAACTTGTTTTGATGTTTGAACATATCAATATTCTTGTGTGTTACTTGTAAACAAGTAATCAGTGTACTAAGAGTGCACTTGTTTATTGCAATTGTAGATTCTGTAGTTGAGTTAATTAATGTGCGCAATATTGTAAATAGTTCTTCAATTATTTCCATTATGCAGAATATGGAAGAAAGATGCCTGTATGTTGATGCCACAAAATTCAATTTTGTATCCTGTTGTGCATGGCAAGAGCGATCGTCCGTTGCATGTGATCCGTCGGATCTTTTAATGACTTATGGTTGAGTTTTAATTTTGCATGCATTAATTAACCATTTGAGAAACTTAGTGAAAGAATGAGGAAAGAAGAGGAATTATGTCATCCATATATACATTTGCAGATCTGAAATGAAAGAATAAACAACAAACCATAATACGCAGATTGATAACGGAGTTCGGCACAACTTTGCTTACGTCTCCGGGCCTTTTCTCTGTGGGGGAGGCTTCTTTATTTCTGTTCAAAAGCTTAAAAGTACATCGCTGCAATGCCAAATGGATACAAGACTAATCTGGTCATGTTCTTCCAGATCTCTAGAACCATGCAAAGAAAATGGCACGCAAAACAGACGTCCGGAGCTCCCAGAAATGGTCTAACAATGTCTCCTCCTCAAAAGCTTCTCTGCCTCAAAATGGCTTTGGCTTGGCTTCTCCTCAGCATAATTCTGCTCTGAATGCCCTTTATGGCCTCAAACATGCCTTGGTTATATAGCTGGGAAATTTGGCTGCTCATATCCAACTTCCTCTCAAAAATTAGGCTCCAAAACTATCCAATAACTCCCAAAAACCATTAAAAATAGGCTTAATTACCATTAAAACCCAAAAAATTGGTTATAAAACCCACTTTATAGTTAGATTTGGGCATAAGCCCCCTCTTGCCCAGCGCGCGCCCCCTTGACAAGGTCATATGGGTTCATATGGCCAAGCGCTAGCCCAAAGGGCTAAGCGCTGACCCCTCTCCATACAATACTTTGCAATATATTTTATAATGTGGGTTTTACATCATAAGAAATAATTTGGTGTATTGGCAAAGACCATTTCTTAAGGTGTTGGGCTTGGTGGTGGTCATGGGTTCAAAACCCATGGACCCCAAAACATATTTTTTTTGAAACATGCCATTTCAACTGATGACTGGGTGCCACGTGGCTGCCCATGACTAGGCCACGTGGCATCTCCCCATTTCCTGGATTAATGCCACTTGTCAGTTATTGACTGGTCCAGTTGCCTGCCACATGTCTGCCTTGTCAGCGAACCTGCCCAATCACCATCAGCCAGAGAGTGCGACGTCATCTCCTGCACAGTCAGCATGCTGATGTCATCAACATTGACTTTTTGACCAATTGACCTTTGACTTTTTATCTGTTTGGGCTTCCGATCAAAACGCGATAACTTTCGTATACGGAACCCGTTTGACAAAGTAAATATATCGCCAGAATCAGGAAGACGAGACAGACGCAATGGAATTAGTTTCGGCGGATTCTGAGCACTTTCATTTTTGAGCATTTTTCAAGCCCTGTCAGGCTTCTGGATCCGATTTCGGATCACACCTCCCCACAATAAGACCTTTTGGTCCCCAAAAGGTTACTGACCAGTCAACAAGCTCAGGATAGGCCACC
>ML778546.1:789423-802137 GCA_009831015.1 Picea engelmannii
AAAAAAAGTTTCAATCGATTTTTACCCATAATAAATCCAAGGCTTGAATCTAAATTCAAAATTGATCAAAACTGGCTTATGTCGCCAAATTTCGCGATAAAACCCGTCTGCATCATATCACTTTATCTTCTTCAATCCTCAAGCTGCTTCCTCCATCACCCCCCTATTCCTCCGTGAAAGCTGCAGAAAAGCACGGCATTCATTTTTCGTATTAGGATTAGCACTCGCTTCTAGCTTTAAAGTACTCTGTTAATCTCAATCTGATCCAAGACTTCAGATCGAATCGTCTTCTGCTGCAGCAGATCTGTTGGCCTTATAGTTCATCAAGCCCTAAAAGCCCTAAGCGATAGAGTGCAATTATTGATCGCATCCTAATACAGTGTTCCACAGCAGCGTCATGATAAGTTTGCATGTGACGCCTTTTATTGCTTTGATGGCACTCATTTATCCGAAGACTTTAATTGCAGGCGTGCCAAACACTATGATCGAGTCGTACACGGGTCGACTACACAAGGGGCATTGCTCCAGCAATACGGAATATAACGTGCAGAGCAACCGGGACTTCCCAACCTAGAGCTAAATTGGGCGTAAGTATTATCTCAAAGAAGTGCAAGATCTTTGTAGCTCAGAAAAATACACTTTGAATAGAGTAAATCTAAACGTATAGTTGCAAGTCTATTATGTTGCTGGTGTGTTGCATGACCCGCCTTAAAGTTCCTTATTTATTGCTCATCTCGTAGATGTGAGAAAGTCCAGAGATATATATCATCTATGAGCTTTTAAGCATTTTTTCCTCAGTCATATTGAACAGTTCCACTCTGGCTTTGTAATTTCCCTCTTTTGATCTCAGGGAGTGAATGTTCAAACTTTATAAACTCAAGAGAGTAGGATTTCACTGTGGGGAATAAGTGAAGATGGTCCGACCCAAGTTTAGGATTTTCTGTTCTACTACATACATATTGTGGAGGTTGCATATTAATTAGTGAACAGTCGATAGATGAATAAGATACATTCAGTACAGACCAACGAACATGAGAGCCGAGACAATCGGTGCCTGTGGTGTTCACCTCAGCTTGTCAGATGGTAATTCATCTCTTGTATCTTTTATGATCTGGATTTGTGTTGACATAAGTGTAAAGTTGTATGCACTGTATTGGTGTAAGAAATATGCCATTAACGTATTTGTTTTTTATATTTCTCAAAATTTTACATAAGTGTAATCTTCTATGAACTGTATTAGTGTAAGAAATGTGCCACTTACATGTATTAATGTATTTATTTTCTGTATTTATCAGAGTTTCAGACAGGTATGAAGCTTTAGTGATCTCATGACTTTTAGTTCTTCTGTTTTAGAAACCTTATACATGAGAAAACTTAACTGAGTCTTATATCTTGTTCAGTAGGAACATTCAATTCCCTTGGTTCCATGATCATCATCATTTACGGTCAGTCTTTGCTCAGTGTTTGTATCAATCTGGTTTCCCCTACAGTAGCGAGGTAATATACAGCTACAGTCAGTCTTTGCTCAGTGTTTGTATCAATCTGGTTTCCCTTACAGTAGCGAGGTAATATACAGCCTGCGGTGGGGAAGATCGTGTGGGTGTGCGTAACCCTAAGAAAAATGGACCCATAAGCCTTGGATCTATTATGGGTAGAGATCGATTGAAACTTTTTAAAAAGGAAATGCATCCTTAATGTAGGTTTGTACCTACCATTTTTATCTAAGCTAGCTATTTGCCATCCACATGCCTGTTTCCTTAACCGTTCAGGACACTACTAGTTTAGCTCAAAGCAAGACATTTTAGCTTTCTATAATTGAGTAGATTAACTGTAGGTAAAATCTTTGCCCAAATAAAAAGTCCATGTAGACCAATAAATACGTGATGCATATTGAAGCTGAAACTAAATAAATCATAATAGTTTGAAGTAACTTTTTTGAGTTTTCTTAGATATTTTATTTTTGTCATATTTTTATTTGATGAACTAAATAAATGAACAATATACAGCTTGTTATGCATCATTGAATATACAGCTTGAAGTAACTTTTTTTTAAGTTTTTTTAGATATCTTGTTATGCATCATTGAATATACAGCTTGAAGTAACTTTTTTTTAAGTTTTCTTAGATATTTTATTTTTGTCACATTTTTTTATAAACTAAATAAATGAACAATATACAGCTTGTCTTGTTATCCATCATTGAACTAAATAAATGAACAATATACAGCTTGTTATGCATCATTGAATATTAAAGTAAGTGATATAAAAACTGTAAAACGGAGATATATCTCACAATGTATATCAATGTATATCACAGCTGTTTGTGTCCTCTCTAATTTTGATGCACTTCATCGCCCTTCAAACCCTAAAACGGCCTCTTTGGAATAAGGTTGAGTTACATGTTTAAAGTTCATTGGCCTTAAAAATTGTCTGTTCGGATGAGCGCATGCACACAATCTCCAAGTGGCCGTATTTAACTTTTTGGAGAAAGGGCAAACCGTACTTAATGGTGCTGATTCTTCAGCCCTTCAAACCCTAAAACGGCCTCTTTGGAATAGAGTTGACTTACATGTTTAAAGTTGATTGTTTTGTATTTTTTGGTTGATATAAATTTGGACAAAATCGATTTTTTCTTTGCTGAAATTTTTTTAAGAAAATTAAATTATACAAATTTAATCATTCAAATCTGAAAATCCAATTATTCCTCGTCAAATAAAACTGAAAAAATAAACAAAACCTAAAAAAATAAAACGTTTAGACTAATCTCTGTCTGTTCAGATGAGCGAAGCGCACAATCTCCAAGTGGCCATCTTTAACTTTCTGGAAAAAAGGTCAGACCGTACTTAATGCTGCTGATTGTTCAGCCCTTCAAACCCTAAAACGGCGTCTTTGGAATAGGATTTACATGCTTATAGTTGATCGCCCTATGCGCGCATGGACACAATCTCTAAGTGACCGTCTTAACTTTTTGGTGAAAGTTCAAACCGTATTGAATGCTGCTGATGGTTATCTGTAAATTTAGAATATGGAGCCATGTGATATTAATAGTCCTATGCAATTGCCATCTTGGGTTTCTTACCATGTCCATGCCGTCCTTCATAACAAGTTGAATTTCAAGAGTGCCACTCTGAGCCGCTGGAGGATTATAAGCACCCTGCAGCCCCGCTTTTAACAGTGTATGCTTAGGAATTGGATGTTGGAGCGCTGTACAGTGTAACATATGGATCCAGCGCTGTTTTTAACAGTGTATACATAGTAATTGGATGTTTAAGCGCTCTACAGTGTAATATCTATATTCTAATGTCAAGCATCATGGATCCAGCGGTGTTGCATGAAATGCAATAAATGCTGAGTTATATACCCTTTTATTTGAGGCATCATCTCAGATCCAACAGTATACATGATTAAATATACTGGAAGCAGCAATACGACACTAGCCGATACTTATTTATTACTACTCATTTAAGACTACACTGGAGGATACATATTGTTTTAGCTGCAAAGTAAAGATTCCATATGTAATTTCAAATAGCAATGATGCTGGTGACTGATTTCACAGGATAGAATAGATCCACCTGCCCGGGATTATATATATATATATATATATATATATATATATATATAGTACTATCACAAATATTATACATGCAACAGTAGCACTCGCCGAACTAAATTCGGACTCATTTTGGCGTTCAAAATTCAAATACCCGAGTAATTACGTAGGGTTTTGTAAGCGCTGAGCATGTATTCTGTCTTGAAAATGTCACCTTTCCTTTCTTCGCCATTTTACTTTTAAGACAAACCTACTGTGACTATGAAATACCGTGGATGCGCTTTAAACTGTATTTCCATGAATAACGAATTGATAATCCATGACATATCAGTACGCTTGTATACCAGGTTTTCACACTCAAGCCATGCACAGGGAGGAAAAGTACATAGTATCAATAGTGACTAAAAGGTAAATTTATCCTGCTCCTTTTTCTTTGTGCATTTAAAGCAGCCCTAGCCCTCCATTTCCACATTTACTACTATCAGTTAATCAATGTCAAACCTAATTCCTCTTCTCCATAAACATAGTTGATGGCTATTTCAAATCCAATAATTTTCTTAAAACACATGTACACAGAGACATACCTGGATTTGTTTTTCTATTGGGCTGAACTTCTTGGGAGAAAATGACCATTTACATTTAATAAGTAAATAAAATGTTTCTTCAAGTAAATTATTTTTTTAAACCATAAAAATCCATATATAGAATTGATTTAGGCTAGAGCTGCCATTATAACCCAAAAATATATTTAACAACTCATAAACACAAAATAATTTTCTTCTACCTTTCTCCAACTAAATCTTAACCATAACTATAATAACTCTGACATTTATTTAGGTTGTGAGTGATGATATTTATCAAGAAAGCGTCCTCTTTGTTTAAGCATAAGAGCACCAGTGCACACACATTCATTGCTGTCATGTACACTCATATTAATTGTTGCTCTTATTCATGCTCACACCAATGATTGGTAATTTCATCCATGTTTGGTGGTGGATAGAGATATCGGTGTGTCCCAGCGCTGGGTATTGTATAGTAATTTCCCTTCGCTATCTCTCTTATGAATTTTATTGATATCTATCCGTTAATGAAAATTGTTAACTAACTGTGTTGAATATTTTTTTTTTTTTGGAAAATATTGGAATTATGTATTAAATCATATCTTTATTTTATCAACTTCACGTACAGTTACGTCATGACGCATTAGATGTGCCAAAAGGCACATGTGCAATAAACCCAATATTATGTGAATCACACAACATAATGGGAAATGATTCAATTATGGTGTAATATTTTTGGATTAGTGTATATAAATTGTGAATATGTAATTATATTGAGGGGAGTTAAGTTATATATATATATATATATATATATATGTGTGTGTGTGTGTGTGTGTGTATATTTTGAAATCTGAAATTGAAAACTAGCATATATATATATGGAGTATATTTTGAAATTTGAAATTGAAAATTTTGACAAACATGTAATAAACTCAATATTATGTGAATTATACAACATAATTGGAAATGATTAATTATGGTGTAATATTTTTGAATTAGTGTATATAAATTGTGAATATGTAATTATATTGAGGGGAGTTAAGTAATATAAATGATGTAACTATATTAAATATATGCTAATAAGATATATATATATATATATATATTGAAATCTGAAATTGAAAACTTTGACAAACATGTAATTAAGGCAAATAAATAAAAGAGAACTTAAACAACATTTAATTTAGAGATCTCCAATATATTGTTAATCATTTGACACTCTATTATATAAATTATGCTACTACAAATGTTTTTTAATTATCCAAAGCTTGTTCATCTAGTGGGTTTTCATGAATGAGGCTATAACAATCACTCAATGGACCTTCTTTAATGAAGTCGTTTTACATTTATTGATTACAAATTTTAATTATTTATTTGACCTTATTTAATAAAGATTGTTATTATACATTTACTAACAACATATCCCTCCAATTAAAGGAGTTAGGGTGAGACCCTAACATGCCTTGCACTCCCCCTTACAAAGTGGTTCTCTTCTCAAGGATGAAGATGAAGTAATTGTTGTAGGATTGAGGTTGGTTCACATGGCATCTTTGGGTTGCATATCTTTTCATTTGATCAAGACTTGTGAGATGATGCACTAGCACAAGCCACACTATCTTCTGTGTAACATTGGACTTTGGATGTAACTAAACAAAACCCTCATAATCTACTTCTAGGAGGATGGTTTGAACTTTTCATCTCAACCATTTTTTCAAGCATGACAAATGAAATGTTATGTGGATCATAAAGTGGTTTGGAAGAGCCAACTTATAAGAAGCATGTTTAATATTTGACTGTTTGATAGGGTCCATACAAGTTAGGTGGTAATTTTTTGTGGCTCTTTCACTTGATTTATGTCTATTTATAGGGCTAGGGATGAAGGAAGAATTGATCCTATCCTTCAAAGTGGTTCTTGGATTGATGTTAATATAGTGAATCCATGATCCCCTATAATATCACACACACAACAAAATTTATCCACAATTTCTATAAACAAATTGAATTTTAATATTAAATAGACAACCACTATAGTGTGTAGTTCAATTCAAAACATGCATAAATACACTAGGGTAAATTCATGGAGGTGGGTAACATTTTCATGACAATTAGATCTCCAAATTTTCGAAAGACATTTTTTCGGTTGAACTAATTTTTTTTTTCGGCTCAAAGATATTTTTTTTTCGATCGAAATATGTTTCTGCCAAACCTTTGAACGTTAAATCGAACGGTACAGTGGAGACGCCCTTGATTTTCGTATAGAATTTTAGCCGGATGGATTTTTTTCATCTGGTAACCTCTTTTCGGCCAAAAGATATTCCGACCAAAAATATATTTCGGCTGAAAGAATATTTCGTTCGAAATATACTTTCAGCTGACATATTTTCTCGGTCGAAATATATTTTCGGCCGATAAATGTTTATATATTTACCACACATCGTGACTGTTACGATTTTCTAATTTCTTGGCGACTATGAGTGGATTCTTGGTGAGTGTTAGTGAGTGATAGCTCTTGGCATAGACGTGTTTGGTTGGCGGTCGAAGCTCTTGGTGCAGACATGTTTGGCATGTGGTCGAAGCTCTTGGCATGGTCATTTTGGCAAGTGGTCCTGCGGACAGACGAGCGGTCAAAGCTACATGTAACTCTAAACTTAAGTTTTAAATTTAAATTTAAATTTTATAATTTTTAATTTTAATTGATTTAAATTTCCTATTGTTCCTGTGACTTGGCCGCGGGGGGCGAGCATTGTGGCCAAGTTGTGGGAACACTCACGACTTGGCCACAGGTTTTCCCCCCTGCGACCAAGTCACATCCCTTAGACCGTGACTTGGCCACGGGGGGGCAGCCCTGTGGCCAAGCCGTGGGCATGCCCACGGCTTGGCCATAGGGCTAGACCCCCACAGCCAAGTCACAGTGACAATACAAAATCGTGCGTATTTACATTGTTGGTGGATGTGTTGTGCATTTCCTTTGTTCCTTGAGCACAATCTCTTCTTTCGTAATTTGATCCATTGTTGATTTAGGTTTTGTATGTTTTCTTATAACCCTCTACCATGAGATATCTCTAGAGTGAGGGCACACCTGTCTATGGCTCTTATGTATTTTTCTTAAGACTTGAATTTTTTGAATTCCTAGATGGGTGGTGCGATGCCTCTTTTCCTTGTTATCCCTTTTAAATTTTTATTTTTGATGCCTGGAATTTAACTAGGAATGATGAATCGAGATTCGGGATGGTTACGCTTTTGTGGGATTTCCATTTTTTCCTTGGGTATCGACACTTCCTTGGACAGTCGTGTCTTTTTGACTGTTATCTAGACTTACACTCCCTTCTCTTATAATTGATTTTTTTCGTGACATTTCTTTTCTTACTCGGATATAGAGGAACAAAATGTGTTGCATCTTTGTATTGTTTTCTATTTTATTTTTTAATTCCATGAGGTTCCTTATGTTTTGGGGAAATACCAGATTTTTATGCTACCAACCCCTATGCCTTAGTTGTAGTTGGAACTGTCTTGATCTCATCTCCTCCGTCTTATAAAGGATATCCCCAGATTCAAAATTGTGAGTTCCGTCATTAGAGCTTATCTTTGATTGATCACCTGTTCATTTCCATATCAATGTCAACCTCTGTATGAAGTCAATGTTTGTTTCCCTTAAGGCCGAAACCCAAAATGTAAAATTCCTCTGATTTAAAAATAGTTCACCCTTAAGATTTCTTATATAACCCAAGAGTATTTATGTCAATCTTATAATTATGGTATGGATTGATTATCTCCTTGTAGTTATTTTATTTGGACATATAAGATGACTTAAGTAGTCTTTATATATTACTTGTATATAATCTTCTTTAATCCTTTTAAATGGGATATGTATAGTAGAGTGAGTAATTACATATTATTGTTGTGATATGATCTGTTATAGTCTTATGTATGGATAGGATGCTTGGTATGAGCTCTTATTAGTATTTTATTACATAATGTATTTTTATATTTATGTTAGTTTTATATTTGTTAATTAGTATTAATTTCTTGGTACTCTGTAACATTTATATTTATGTTAATTTTATATTTGTTAATTAGTATTTAGATTTTAGATTTTCTATGTGCACATTTGTTCTCGTCTAGTTTAGATTAAAAGACAATATTTTTTGACTGGTTAAAGTTCTGGTCTATTGTGCAACCATATAATTTATTAAGTGGTTTAATTCAAATAAATATATGCATAGAAATAGATTTCGATATCTTGGTTATATGAAAATATTATCCAACGAAAATCATCTCTCTTTTTAATCAATAATATTTCTTGTGAATATAATACAAATAAATCTGTTCTTCTATTTCTTTTTCTTTAAACATAAATGTGTATTTCTATTTCTTTAAATATAAATTTGTTCATATATATATATATATATATATATATATATAGAGAGAGAGAGAGAGAGAGAGAGAGAGAGAGAGAGAGAGATATCTAACTACATTGAATTATAAAGCATTTAATGCCACTAACAACAAACTATACATCTAATTAGAGGAATTATACAATACATTATACACACAAACAATAAATTTAGAAACAATATGGATTTACTTAAAATTGTGAATTTGATATAGACATTAATAAATAATTTATAAACAATATGGATTTAGTGAATTTTATATAGACATTTAACAATCAAATATTAAGTTTTTAAATTTGATATAGACATTTAATAATCAAATATTAAGAATATAGTAAGCATTTAAGTAATTAGTCTGTGCCTGAGTAGTCGGCCATGAGCTGAATCGTCTGTCTTTCACTCCAGTGTTAAAGATTTAGATTCAAATGCCCTGGTTTTCTATGCATAGATAATATCTTATTAAAATTGGTTGTGACTTTTCCCCGAGGGACAAACCCCATGGCCAAGCCGTGGAATATTTGTAAAACATACATACAATGGAATATTTTTAAAACATATGTATATTTTTTTTTAATAAATTTAAAAATAAAATAGAAAGACAATTTAAAAATTACATGTTTATAAGTTCAAATTATACACACAAACAATAAATTTATAAACAATATGGATTTACTTAAAAATGTGAATTTGATATAGACATTAATAAATAATTTATAAACAATATGGATTTAGTGAATTTGATATAGACATTTAACAATCAAATATTAAGAATAGAGTAAGCATTTAAGTGATTAGTTTGTGCTTGAACAATCAACCACCAGCCGAATCAACTGTCTTTCACTTTGGTGTTAAAGATTTAGATTCAAATGCCCTTCTTTTCTGTGCATAGATAATCTCTTATTAAAATTGGTTGTGACTTGGTCGCAAGGGGCCAACCCTGTGGCGGAGCTGTGGGCACGCCCATGGCTGGTCCCCCGCAGCCAAGTCATAGTCATTTCAAACGTTTTTTATTTTATAAAAATTTCATAAAAAATTCAAAGTGTCCAACTTTTTATTTGAAACGTTTTGTATTTTATAAAAAATTCATATATTAATGAATTCAATTTATAAATCCATTTTTACATATGTAATATTAGAATATCATAATTTATAAATATTATTTTACAGATTGTTGATTCTGGAATTTCTTGCTATAATAACCACTTTATCCCACCTCAACTATTTCTCCACTTTGATTAATGCCTATTTCAATTTCTTCATATTGTCACGAGTCTTGGTCACATATCTGTGTAAGAAATTAGTGACCTACCTTTGTAGATTTGGTTTGTCCTTGAAATTCATCTGATCAACATTTAATGTAATATGGTTGGCTTTGTAGTCATCAAGTAACCAAATTTCACTTTTTTCAGTCTCTAGAACAACCAAATTCAACACTCACTTTTGATATGGCTCCTCTTCAAAAGCATAGACTATTATCATAGTAAACTACTAAAAAAGGAACCAGTCTCACACTCTGGTGTCATTTTGCAATTGTAGTGACCCTTTGACTAAAGAAATAATTATAATGAATACTTCATTGTGGATAATAAAGTCAAATATAGACATAAAAGAGATTACATAATGCAAAAAACCTTCACTGGTGACATGTTCTCTTACCATAGGAAGCCACTCAATGGTTGGGAGAGTAACATGTTGGCTAGTCATTCACCATCCTAGACTTAAAATAACCCAAATGTGAGTAGTTTTTATGGATTAACATATGGATCAAGTGAGACTGGTACCTGAATGACCTAGTACCCCTAAAATCTAAAAATGGTTGGTGCAATGTATTTCCCAAGAACTTGCATAAGTCAAACTTTATGAAGGATTGATTCTCGGGGTGTGACAAGGCTCTAGGAAACCCAAAAACAATGGTATCCATTATAAAACTATAATTGAGACTTGAGACTTTTGCAATCATGGAAACAACAATTTTGGACATATGATAAAAAATGTAGGAGTATGGGAGAGAAGTAGTGGGCATAAAAGTTACTTGAATTATATGAATCTTAATAAACTTATCGTTCTATATATGTGATATATTAACCCATTCGCTTAAAGTATGTGATCCAAATCATACCTTTGGTATAACTAGCTCTTATATCATGAACACTAAGACATATTACTATAATATATTACATTGTAATATGTTATGAAGAATCTACATTAATATAACACTCAACAAATAGAAACAAACTTTAAAACATAGTCAGTATATTCACTGAAGTCATTCCCTCAATCTCGAGAACAGATACACCGAACTATGTAACACTCACTTTGCATTGATAAAAAAATTGATAAAAGATAGACCAATATTTCATGTCAAAGCCTCATTTACAAAGTTAGAAGAAAAAATAATTTTAAATACATTTCACAGTTTACATTTTACACTTTACAGTTTGTTTTCAATTTTAATATCTATGCATATGTATAATATCTATACATATGTTTTAATATCTATGCATATGTTATAATTCAGATAATATCTATTTTCAATTTTAATATTAGTGCATATGTTATAACATTGTAATATGTTATAACATATTACAATGTAATCTGTTATAGTAATATATGTTATGACATATTACATTGTAATATGTTATGAAAAATCTGCATTAATATAATACTCAACAAATAGAAAACAAATAGTGAAACATAGGTAGTATATTCACTGGAGTCATTCCCTCAACCTCCATAATAGATACACCAAAATATATAACAATCACTTTGTATTGATAGAAAAACTGATAAAGGACATCAATATTTCATGTCAAAGTCTCATTTACAAAGCTAGAAGAAAGAACAATTTTAAAATCTACAAAATATCACGTACAATAGATAGAAATAAACCTTGAAACATGGGGAAAATGTCCACTGCAATTATTCCCACAACTAAAATATGTTACAGTACTTTGCACTGTAACAAAAACACACAAGCAGTGAATATTTCATGCCAATGTCTCATTTACAGAACGATAAGAAATAACAAATTTAAATCCAAAAATCTAACTCCAATGCCATGGACTGAGATGCCAATTACAATTCCTCCAAAAGTCAAGCTAGCTTCCATTTTCAACAAAGAAGGGATTAAAAGTATGAAGACTCATAAATAGAACATAATTAATGATACCCAAGAAAACTGATAAGAACACAACGAAAAGATCATACATGAATTGCAATTTGAACTTGCATCTTCATTCTTGTGATTAGTTTCCTATACCTTAGATTGAGACTCTCCACTCTTAACTATATTGTAATATTCACATAGCTCACATGGGTAATATATGAAGCCAATTCCATTGCTTTAGCTCTCTCTTAATCAGAGTAAGTAAAACCCATATGTATTGGATAAGAGTATATACCCTTTGAAAGACCCTTGTTAATGATCTATTACCCTTTGTATTTACACAAGCATTTAGTTGAAAATAATGTTCTATTACCCTTTGGATAAGATACTAGTTGAAGATAAATGAAATACAGTAGGCATCTAAAGATCAGTTAGAGCTATCGCCTTAGGGTTTGAAGACGAAATCTGAGTGACCACGCTCACAGGCCCGTGAGGGCCATGATTCCGCAGGATGGAGGCCGAACCGACGCCTCCTACAGTGAAGCTATAGCTAATGGTAGCGGCGGAGAAAAGTTCAAGCGGCCATCCTTTGAGCCGCCGCAGGACCTTCGAGCAACTCTCATCGAGGATGGCACTTTCAAAGATCGCGCCATGGACATAGATCCAGATCATCCAGCCGCCCCTGTCACAGCATCGCCGCCTTGGCTTCCTGGTAAGTGCATTCCACAAGCCCCGCATGCTCCAAAATACATAGTTAATTCTCCACGGATAGAGGAGCAGAAACAATATATGAGAGATCATGCCCTGGTAGGGAAATTTCTAGGGTTGTGGCCATCTGAAAGAGATTTAGTCTGATGGATACAACATTGGTGGAAACCAAAGGGGCATTATGAATTACAGTTAGGTTCAAAGGGATTTTTCACAATCATTCTGCATAACCTTGAGGACCGCAACCGCATATTTGATGGGGGTCCTTACTTCTTTAACTCGGCCGGGCTATTCCTCAGATTCTGGACCGAGAGATTCAGCCCTAAAAAAGAAGATTTCGCCCATGCTCCAGTATGGATCCGTCTGTACTCTCTCCCACAAGAGTTCTGGCTGGA
>ML778546.1:823543-837819 GCA_009831015.1 Picea engelmannii
TGTACATGTAATTCATGTTAGTAGCTAAGAACATCGAGGACGATGTTCCTTTTTAAGGGGGAGGGAATTGTAACACCCTGTTTTCCCCAGATTGTAAATATAAATGGATTGGCCAAGGACTATGGCAAACTCATAAGTATGAATATGTGATGTAAATGGACCTGCAGAAAGAGGTCAATGAATGTGAATAATATTTTGAATTTATTGCAGGACTGCTGAGAGGGGATGTGCAGAAAAGAGACCACGATGGTGGTGGAAGGCTCCTGAAAAGGTGGCGTTAACTTCCACCCTGAATGAATACCGTATTTGGACTCCACTGGCCCGGAAAACCAAAAGTGGCTCGTTGGCCCCCAAATTTAATGTCTCGCAGGCTGGTAGGCGGACGGCTTGATGAGGGATGGGATGGTGAACCGCCCATTTGTAGAGTTGTCAGGCCTGATCGGCACGAGGGTAATCGTGCCACACACAACCTCGCGAGAGGATAAGGCGTATGGCAGAAGCGATGGGGAGGGGCAGACGCGAGGGGAACTCTGGCAATTTTTACACAGAGTGAGTGATAGCAGAGAGGAGGGATTGCAACCTTCACTCCTGGTCATTGGTAGACAGAGAGACATAGTCTCAGAGCATTGTGGTCTCAGCTCGGGGGTGGCTAGTGGTAAATCCTTTGGGATTCACTGAGCCTACGGTTGGGTGGAAAGGAGCACCCCTCTCAGTAGTCGCACTCACGTCGGGTGTTATTTCTGATAAGTGTTTTATATACATTGCATCTTGAAATTCATAGACTGGTATATGCATACATATGCTCATAGAACTGTCAAATTATGAATGATTTCTGTGTAATAATGTATGTGCAGTGTTTAATGAGAATGAATAGATATATTCTCATAACAGATGGAACCACGCATGATGTGCGTGGATGAAGAAACTGTATTTATGCCTAGATTGAACTAAATTAGGTTCCCAGCCCGTTCTCGGGAAGTTGTTTCCCTTATCTGTCTCAGGGATACCCGGTATAGATCGCTTCACAGAGATTTCCTCCCTAGAAAGGTTCACAAAGGACCCAGAAAAGGGACTTGAACGCACAAGACTTAACAACCCTTTATAAAGAGGAACGACCCTCTTAAATCTCGAGGTAGCAGCGTAGGGTTAAGTATTGATCAACGAATGAGACCCTGTCAGAGAGTCTGCGGTCATTCACGATCATTGAATCAAGGGAATAAATGAGGGCATTAAGTGCCAATAAACCTTTTTCCCTCTATCGTCGTGAATAGAGAGGAAATATGAATCGTAGATCCCTAGACTCCATGAGAACACCTGGACCGTTGGTTTTTCCACGTCCAAAGAGTAGTAGGAAAGGGCGCGACATTGGGACCGATCTGAACCATCAGATCTTAGCTAGGGAACCCGATAGTCGTTAGAACTATAGGGAGGTAGATGAGGGTTAAGCCTCGTGAATAGTGGCAAATCCACGAGAGGATCAGAACCGTCCATCCGAGAAGGACAGGTGGCAGAGATCCGGAGATCTCGTGAGCTCGGAGGTTCGTTGGGTAGGAGATCCAAAGAAGTCGAGCATCGGGGAATCGGGATTTGCGAGAGAAAGGAAATATTTTCACTTGGAATCGCGATACGTGATTTCCTGACACGATCTGAACCATTCATTGCAGAGGACACGTGTTCCTGGAGACAAAGAGAATATTGCACCAAGAATCGCGATATCGTGATACGCGATATCCCGACAACCAAGGTTGTGGGCCATAGACGTCAGAGAGGAGGACAGGTGGCGTACCAAGTCGGGAATTGGAGTTTGGTAATGCGAGTTGTTTTGAACATCGCAAGTACCGAAACCCCGACAGGAACTAAGACCGTGGTCTTATGGATTAGCGGTCATGTGGGCCAGAGTTTAACCAGGAGGGAAAACCCATCAAGGCACGTGTCAGTGTTCTGGTCCATCGGGGTTTGAGGTTAGGAAATGGGAATGTCATTGACATCGTGAGTGTCGAATCCACGACAGGAGAAACCCTGATGGGGACGCAAAAGGTCAGCGTTTGACTTACATCGGGTTTCGGGGAAACCCAATACACGAACGCATGGTCACAGGAATCGCGAAATCGCGAAGTCGAATTTCTCGATTTTAAAGGGGAGATTTAGTGGAGAATTTATGTGGGGGCAAATTTTTACAGATAAGGAATTAGAAGGACATGAGAATCCTTCGAGTCTAGTAGAAGACCATAATTTTTTTTGATTTAAGTAGTGGATGTGTTACATTCCACAATCTGGGTACATTCCTGTATAAAATCTATAGCAAATAATTCCTGTAGCAAATCTGGGTACATTACAGGTTAAGCTATTGCCTTTCTATTGCAATGGCAAGGAAATGGACCTTGGGGATCTTTACCTAAAGTCCATTTCTTCTTCCTACTAGCATCAAGACTTGAATTCAATCGTTGAGAAATAGGCTAAGTTGTTGCCTTACCTTGATGAAAGATAAGTTTCTACCCAACCCCCCACATTCCTCATGAAGTTCATCTCTTGGAATATCAACGCCCTTAATGGTAAAACCAAGCATGAGCTTTTAGTCAAAACCAGGCACGGGTTGAGTCTCATTTTTTTTCTTTCACACTGCCTCTATTGTACAGGCTCACATATACAGGATCCTTGGATTCCAAAGGAGCTCTCTTCCATAAAAATATATCAGTTCCTTCTCATTGAAAACATACAATGAAATTCATCATGGGAAACCTCCAAATATCCTTCGTGTGGGGTGGAACTTGCACAAAAAAGAAATGGTATTTAGTCACTTCGAAACTTTTAGTCTCTCTAACCTCAAACGATGACTCATTCTCAAAGATCCAGATGTCCCCAGCTCATTCTGCGGAGATAAATGAAGTACTACACTATATGGGACCTCTTTTGGTGCAAGAGGTACTACCCTATCATAGAGCCTCATGACCTGATCATACTTTCAGGAATTTTTTCAAGCTCCAAGTAATATGGAACAATTTCAGAGCACTCCATCAACTTTATTTCCTTGCCACTTGTACTTTTGGAGCATTCCATCAACTTTATGTCCTAATATGTGCTCGTCTAAATATCGTTTCTATTTTTTGTGGATTTACCAAGGTTATTTGTGCTAATAGTAAGAAACCAAAATATATTTGAAATGTGCATGGGTAGTGGATTTATGCATCACCCTATTATAATTGTGTCTAACATAAAGGAAATTTCTATTAATTTTGTCTTATTTTTTTTTTCTTCATAATTTTTGTTGGTCATTGTTGGAGATATTAACTCGTACTTGTCTTGTACTTAACTTTTCATGAATTTCCAAAGGATAGATATTGAGATGAGATGTCGAGACGACATTATCTAAACATTCCTCGCAAATGCTCTAGGCTCTCCCAAGAAGGAATAAGAGGAACCCCTTCTTCAACTGAGACTCTGAGTGACCAATGACAATCTCGTCAGAGGAGATTATCAAACGAGTTTGCGAATATATCAACTCCAGAATGTGCTCAAGAAAGTGATATGGATGAAACTTTCTTAGATAGGTTGCGCATTGATACTCCTACACCTGAGAATGTAGGGAATACCTCAGGACAAGAGAATATTTTTGGTAATTTTCTTTGATTTTGTTTATTTTTGTGTATTTATATTTATGTCAAGTTAAATGTTATGATTACTTTCAAATGTGTGTGTAGACAATGGGTTTAGAGCGAGGGACAACAATAAAAGAGAGAGTGGCTGTCACGAAGATTCTAATGTTGGTGCAGAGGGTAAAGATGGATTTAGGAGTCCGTGTTATCAAGAAACATAAGATTACACGCCTACGTCCACCTATCCTTCGAATGTTGGTGATGAACTTCCCTAGGAAGAGATTACTAAAGCAATGACCCTTAAGGGATGCTTAGGTGTTAAAAGGAGTTTGGAAAATGATTTGTAGATCTTGTAACTCCCTCGGGAGAGTAAACAAAGCTTGCAGATTGTTTTTCATTCATTGCAAAACTTTATGGACGCATATCAAAATATGGGGCCAACCATTGATAGTTTTATCGATCTAATGAGGTGGCGAAATTCAAAGGTGATGGGCCCTGATAAATGAGATGCATTAAAAAATAAAGTTTCAAAATAAAACACAATTTTGATGTTCAATTTCAAAGATGGACCAAAGCAGAAGATGTTGAAGGTGAAATTAATTAAACACCCAGACATTGCAGAACATTTGTATAACATATTTTTTGCAGCATATGGGAAATTGTCGTGGAACGATGAGGTTCCACATTATTTTGCAAGACAATTTTATGTAGAGATTTTCATGGACATGCACCCTGATTATACTAGTCTACCGTTCGATTATTATGGGGATGATAAAGAATGGACATATGATCGAAAATGGGCATATCGAAATGCAACATTGTAGAGGCCTCCACAACCTTTAGTGTCTCTCCCAACATGGGAATTTTCTTCACATTCAGAGTTGCAAGCTTTGTTAGAGGTTGAAAAAGATGGTAGGAACACAATCAAGGGAAATTTGGAATTGATTTTTTATGGTGTTGAAGTTGGTTTGAACCGTTAGCGAGCAGAAGCCAATTCTCGGGCCATATTTGTTTATAAAACATATGCGGAGTTAGATACCATGTGAGTAGAAAATCTTAAGGAGTATGCAAAATTTTGTTGTGATGGTTGGAAGAAGGTCATTCAAAATGATGACCCGAACAACAAATTGGTATGTGTGATAGTTAGTAAATATTTGACGCATTTTAGGATAGTTTACTTCTAATTCTATATTTAGATATATATCATTGTATCTATAGAAGTAATTGAGTTGTTATTGTCATTAATTACGGTTTGAAGATATGTTAAATGAATCTCTAGTAAATAGGGGACTTGATTCCACAAGTTTAAATTTGTATAGGTTGAATCAGGTATGTGTTTTCTAATATCCACAGATGGGCACTTTAGTTGTCCAATATCCAATCTTTTGAAGAAGATCAACAACAATTCTAATTTTGTATAAATGTGAATACATTGAATCCTAGATTTAGTTCTTAGTTGTGTTGTTCACAGATCCATATTCCATATCCTACTACTTGGTAAGACTTGTCTCAATTCTCATTGGGAGAGTCTGAAGAGGGTGGGAGTTCACAAGTATCATTGCATGTGTTAAAATCATTTAGATTTAATATGTTAAAATCATTTAAATTTAATTTTCAAAACTTCAAATTTGAAATGTGTTATATAGGGTAATGTGGAGAAGAGAGTACCTGAGACTGTTCTTGGGAGGGAGATTGGGATTGAGGAGGAAACAGAGGAAGAACCCATACCTGGAAGGATGTGTCCATTCATGATGATTCATAAATGTATGTTCATTTCACGTTAATGAGTTTTAATTTTCTTTTATGTTGGGGTTTTATATTAAAGTGTTCAATCTTATGTTGAATAAGCTTATATTTTTTACTTTTATCAAATTTTTGTTTTCTCAAATTTTTAGTTCAACCTTTTCTATTCAACGATTTGATCAATTATTTTAAAATATATAGAACCCCTATATAAGATTATCGTTGTATTAAATGGTACATTCAAATTTATTTAAGTTTAGATCATGATGAAGACCTAATATTAAACTTGAAAATTTGATTATTTGATAACAGATTCTATCCCACATCAGAAAAGGGGAAGTTTCTAAATTTTATTTGATTGCATTCCTCGCCTTCTTGTCCAAGAATGACATAGTATGGACATTTTTTTTTCTACATACAATGAAATAAATTCCTTCTTGCGAGGGTATTACCAAACTCTTAACTAAATTGGTTACTAACCACAAAAACCAACATTCAAGTATATTTACAAATAAGCTATGCATATGTATATGTGAGCTAGCTCAGACATATGTATATGTGAGCTAGCTCACACATATTGTATATGTGAGCTAGCTCACAGATAATTTTAAAGAGCATTTGATTATATGTAATATGAATACATCCCAAAGATGAAAGATTTAAATGGTTTTTGAAGAATGACTTAATATATGTGCAGATTTTTGTTTTCTTCATGTACATGAAAGATTATATGAGAACATCTATTCCACCGCAGAACGAGGAGATAAGTATTTTCCAGAAGAATGGTTTTTAAAATGGATATTTGTGAACTTTCATAGATATAAGTAATTTCTTGGAAGAATGGCTTAATATGGAGATTTATGAGTCATTTAATTTGAAAAGACATTATGGAATTTGATTATATGACCACTCCAGAAGATGAGAGAAGTATTTTACTGCCGAGGAGATTAGTATTTTATTGCTGAGTAAATAAGATCAAATAAGATCACCTGGCATGAGAATTTCACCTGAAAGATTTGGAACTTTATCCACAAGGAGATACATATTTCATTGGAAGAATGACTTAATATGGAGATTTGTGAACTTTCTTCATACACAGTTTTATATTTGTTTTGAGATTATTATCTAACTTAGAACAATTTGTTTTACCAAGAACACAGTTTTTCTCTTTAATTTTTTTTAATATTTTAGATAAGATTTTACAAATTGTTTAAATCATGTATGCTTAATGTAGAGAGTAATTATTTAGAAGTTTTGGAGCTTTGTGAGGAAAAATCTTAAATCTGTTTAACTATGGTTGGTTATGTCATTATTTCTTATTGTTTATTTAATATTTAGTTAAAGTATATATGTTGATATATGTTATTTGTTTTGTTTGTTATTGTTTTTAATTGTTATAGTCTAAATTATATTTGGTGGAAAACATGTTTGTATCATCCCGCTCTGGCACGCTGAGCGAACTTATTCTTTGAGGAAACTTGCTCGCAAGTGATCCAGATTATTATGATATTAAAACATTTGACTTTGATTATGATGCATCATGGGTAGATGACATGTTGTTTTACTACATTGACATAGACAAGTGCTATTGACTCGGTTTTACTGAGTGTGTAGGGTTTTGGACCTTGAGGATGTAGAGACATCGACGAAACCCCTTGGAATCCGGATCGAGTCAGGGAGTGTGCTATTGGGGTTTAATTGATTTACTGTGATATTAATACATTTGATTAGATGATATGATGTGGACATGTTCTGACATGATTTGTTGATGATGCAGGCTGACGATAGCTTGCCGACCAGAATCACATATGGAGTAAAGGGGTCACACACGACTACTAGAGAGGTTGAGGGAGAGGTGTGGATAGCAGCCCTGCCACAGCCTACTAGCACTCCCACTGTGGCTCGAACTGTAGGTTAATGATTACCTAGTTCGAGAGGACCCACGATGCCATGAGGGCAGACTGCGACAGTCGCTCACGATGATTCTAAGGGGTGTGCAATAAGGCGAGGGCCTTATTCCTTAGAAGCCCTTAGTCTCCCACAAGTTCACCTAGCGGAGTGTTGACTCCAGGGGTTATTGATATCTACCAATCAGTCAAGAGACGAGTGACACCCTTGGAGCACGTAGTGCGTCTTGAAGGGAACATCGCATTGATGATGATGGAGGTATGAACCTAGATGGACCTAAGACAATTAACACATTAAGAATTTTTAAAAACAACTTCCCTAATTAAATGTTGCCCAGTTCAAAATCTAAGTTTTAAGTCTAAAACTTCGCCAGGGGTAAAATTTTGTCTACCCTTAAAATATATATTTATAAAAATAAAATATTAAAAAGTTAAAATAAAAACCACTTGAGTAATAATTTTGGTCTTCATAAATTTTTGGGTAAAATGAAGAGAGTAAGAAATTAAATAAAATCGTTGGATATAAAATGTAAAGAAGAAATTAATTATTTTAACTTATGATAGTTTTAAAAGATACTAAAGTATAATAAAAGGAAAGAGATTAAATTGCACAACTGTCATTTCTAGCTCAAATAAAAAGGGGAAAGAGGGAATTATAAAAATTAGGAAACTAGGGAATGGAGGTAACATAAAAAGGGAAAGAGGGGAACTTATGGTAAAAAGCGGGAGGTCAACTTAGTAAAGAATCTGCATTTAAGAACCTTCTAAATGGAACTAAATTAGCAGCTTCATAATAGGGAAAGCCTTTAAAACCTGTAAGGGAATCTAGGGACACCTAGGAGTAATTTTAGGAGTAACTCTAGGTGGGTAAGGGAAATAAGACAATTAATAAAATAAAATAAATAATTATTGGAGGAAAGTGGGGGATGGATGACACTTGTACGAAGGAGAATTTTTAGAGGATTTTTATTTAAAACTTAAATTAAATGAGATTTAGGGAGAGAACGAAAGTTCTAAAAATCTATAAAAGAGAGGGAGGAGAAGGAAGAAGGGATCAAATGTTAGCGTAACGTTACGCTGCTGGATTAGTTACTTGACTGATTTACCTGTGGGAGTTGAGATTTTCCAGCTCAGGGAGGAGTGGTAGCTCGGCCTTGCGAGGCAAGCTGGGAGCTAGACGTACCATCTGGATAGTGTGTGGCCCCTTTGCGGTTCGGGGGGATAAGGGGGAAGCAGAGTACCCCTAGCGTTGGCTGGGAGGTACTGGTGAGGTCTCGACGGTCGGTGAGCGGGAGCAGCATAGAGCGTGCGAATGTCATTCAAGGCGGGCGTTAAGGCAAAGGTACGCTCGTTTACTTTGTAGAATAGAATGCATTAGAACTTATGCTTGAATCTACTTGTGATGGGAAAAGTAAATTGATTGTTTAAATTATATAACTCTAGCCGAAACTCCTAAATTCCTTCAACGATTGCAATGATAAACCTTAGGTAATGAATGCTGAAACTCCTGGTTGTTCAACGATTTGCTAGTTGTTAAATTTTATTGAAGCTTTTCGTTGTACCTTCTGATGCCATTCAACGACTGTGGTAAGATCTACTCCTAATCATACTTGTTAGATGATGGCGGTGTTGCAACACTGGACATAATAGTTTAGCAGGTCTCCAGTCAATGATTCATTCAATGGTTGTTATGAATTAGTGTTAAAAATTGGCGCACATGAATTTATTGAATCCCTGTGATACCCCGCAAATTTTGGTTCAACTTATTTTTTCCTTAGGCTGGATGCTCTCCACAATGGAGGGTTAAACCCCAATCAAGGGCGTGGTTGTTAACCCTTGTGGATTAACGCCTTGTTGTGTATGTGTGGCTCCCGAATGGAGGTGGTGTAACGCTCGATGATTTGATGTTTAAAATTGTTCCTTAAATGAAGTAGCGTAGATTTACCTCCTTGCGTTTTAAAATTTTATTTTACAATTACACAGACCTTGCCACACAGAACTACTAACCGGGAATTCAGTTACAGTCTTACATTTTTTGTTTATTTCCTGTGGTTTAATTATCATCTCACCGGAATTTGATTGATAGTATAAAACTTCAATAAATTGTTAATATTTACGTTGTCTTTTTTAATTATTTTCTTTTTCTTTTAAAATGCAATAATGGAATCTACAGTAAGAGAGTATGGTTGGGATTGGGAGCGAAAAAACTTTGAGGAGGCCTTTATTTACCCTATGTTTGCACCTCACTTTTAAACTTCATAAATTTTATTACCTCATTGATTATTGTTGGAGGGGCCTATTAACAAGTCGAATACAATTCTGAGTTGATTTAGGAAGGAGGGCCTCCCATCCTAGGTGGGATGTTCCAGCTGATAGCTATTACAGGAACCACTACAACACCCTACAGTACAGTCTGGTGTGCCCAGGGGATGATCTCTTATCCCGATGCCCGGGCTATGCAAAGTATGGTAATTGGTTTGCTGCACCCTCCCCTTTTCCAGAGTGCAGTAGACACCCTCTAACCATCTACCTTTAGGTGGCGTCATTTCCCAAGGTAGAGAATCTAATGCCATCCCCTTTTTATTGTGAATCCAAACAGAAACTTTAATTACAACGAATCTTCACTAGAGGTGGGTGAAGTTTCCTGGCATGCGTTTTACCCCCTTTTTGTAGTGATTCCATTAATATTTTGCCTCAACAATAACCTTCCCTTGTCTCAGCTAGCGTTTTGCCTTTGGCTGCGAGCCATCGCCTTTTTCCAACCCTTGGACAGTACTGAGCCTGTCAGGTGGACAACAATGATTTAGTTCTTCGTGCTTAATGTATGCAGGGGTAACCGATTTCTATTGCCATGATGTAGTCAAATTATAATTTCCGATTTATAATTTCAATTTATAATGTCTGCAGGGGTAACAGATTTTTGATGCCACAATGTGGCCAATTTATAATTTATAATTTATAATTTCAATTTATAATTATAATTATTCCATAATTATTGTTAAGCTATTCGGACTTACTAAAATTATTAATTTATGATGCCACGATATGGTTAACCTATGATTATTCAATATTCACAGTTAATCCCTTCAGACTTGCTCCAATTAATGCATTAAATGTAAATTTTAGATGGTAATGGTAGACAGGCTCTTTTATGTGTTAAATTAGATTGGTTCAACAACACTTACCTTCCTCTCTTAATTAATATAATTTCCATGGCTAATTTAATATAGGATAATTTTAAAAGGATTTTTAACTTCAGACTTGCTCCAATTAATGCATTAAATGTAAATTTTAGATGGTAATGGTAGACAGGCTCTTTTATGTGTTAAATTAGATTGGTTCAACAACACTTACCTTCCTCTCTTAATTAATATAATTTCCATGGCTAATTTAATATAGGATAATTTAAAAAGGATTTTTATTATTATTGTAATACATAAAGGTAATGTCATTGAACACATTGTTTATGAAATATGTAACTATGATATATTGTTATTTTAATAGGTAAGTGTAATGCTACTGTAATAAAATTTTATTGTTATTTTATTTGCAAGGTTATTATAATATAAAATGTAATGTTGATTTTGTTTTATGGTAAAGCTATTGTAATTTTATTGTATTGGTAACATACAAGAAGTAATGGGATGGTTATTTTAATTGCAAGGTTATTATGATATAAAATGTGATGTTGTTATAGTTTTATGGTAATGTTATTATAGTTTTATTGTATTGGTAACATACAAGATGTAATGTGATTGTTATTTTATTTGCAAAGTTATTGTAAAAGAAAAATGTAATGTTGTTATCATTTTATGGTAATGTTGTTGAATTTGTTAACATATAAAATGTAATGTCTTTGAACTAAGTACAATCAGTTATTATGATTTAGTAAATGGGGAATTGAAATTAATTGAATTTACATTATTTTTAAGGGTGGATTTGGTAACTCGTCAACTAATGGAAATTAAATGGAGTAACGAATCGATATTTAATGCTAATTGAGTTGTAGATAATGCCTTGTATTAATAATCGTTGGTTGTTTTCGAAGTCCTTCGGACTTGCACCTTCCATAGAGGATGTGGTTGTTCATTAATTATTGTTGTACTTGGTTGTAAACATTTTATTGCTTGGTCTGCTTGTGTCGGGTGGGATGTAGACACCTCCATGTTCCTCAGAATAGTCGCCAACCCTGAGACCTTAAATGGTTAAAATCGATGGGAACATAGGCTTGAGCATTGCTTATGTGTCTTGGAGGTCCTAACCATTGCAGGGTAGGACGGGTGGGTAGTCAGTCTTATTTATTGTCGGTTGATTGTAGTTCCTTGCTTGCAGTTACTTGATGTGTGTCTTAGGTCGTTATGTTGTGTTCACCGTTGTATGTGTCATGTTCGTCGTTAGGTGGCGACACAAAGTTGAATGTGTTTATTACCCTTGTACACACGCGCAAAAAAAAAAAAATTACTTCATGTAAGAGGTTGTCGTCGTACGAAACGGGAGGTTCGTTACAATGTTTACATTATATTTGGTGGAAAGGAGTATATTGGAGGATGAGACTTAACTCTTTTGGTATGTATGTCAAATTTGTTTTAATCACAACTTGTTTCATTTATCTAAATCTAAAATGGTACATGTGTACAATTTATTTTAAATTTGTACATAAATTTTATTGTAAAATTTTAATTTTTGAATTATGTTTTATTTTGCATTTTTGAATTGTAAATTTTTAATTTTTGAATTCTTTTTTTTTTCTTCAGGTTTGAATTGAAGGTATGAAATGATCTATCTTAAAGAGATGGCTTAGAGTACATAATTTTGGATTTAAATGTCTTAGTTTTTGTTATCATCCTAAAATGGATGTGGAACCTATGTATTTGGCAGTGTAACTATTCAAACTATATATATATATATATATATATATATATATATATATATATATATATATATATATATATATATAATNATATATATATATATATATATATATATATATATATATATATATATATATATATATATATATATATAATTCAAAATATAAATTTATTGTCTCATATTTGATTTCTCTTATATTGTTTATATGATATTGTTAATTTCTCAAAATATCAAGTTATTCAAGAAAATGTGAAATAAAAATTATAGTTTTTCACTTATAATTTAAATATTGTTTGATTTGGAAATATGGATGAAAATATGGTTTTTCATATTCTAACGTCTACATTTCTTCATTGCACCACAATTTGTGTTCGATAAATGGTAGTCTTATGGTGTTTCCATTCCACCAATAGAGATTTCTATGAAATAAAAATGATGAGAGTCTCTATATTTACTATGTCAATGTTGAAATAAAATTGCTTTGTTGTTAATCTGTTAATCACCAATACTAATGTAAGAAGAACTTTGTTTTGGTTTGGTTCAAGACTTGGCTTGATAGATTGTGGTGGTCTAACCAATTCTCAAAGGTGTCTGCACTAAGTTGATGGAAAAAAGGTGGTAAAGTTGTTAGTTTTGAACCAATGTTTTGTATATTCTCCTTCTTACAATGCATTAAATTAAGCATCAAACTCTTAAATACTTTCCTACTATGTATTAATTTGAATTATTCCTTTTATGTTATAGGTTATCAAAATTCAACATAATCATATGTATGAAAGAACTAAGAAAATTAGTGTAACAATGGGTGAGCAGACATAGAAAGAAAGAATCACTTGAACAAATAGAAGAATGAAGAAAGACACTATAAATATTACAAAGTAAGAGAGACACGGTCTCACATTTACATTAGCATCTCAATGAAAGGTTTTAATGTTCTTTGAATGGTAGGCTTGTGGTGTTTCCATTTCACCAATAGAGATCTCTATGAAACTAAAATGAAATAATGAGAGTCTCTATCTTTACTATGTCAATGTTGAAATAAAATTGCTTTGTTGTTAATATGTTATTCACCAATACTAATGTAAGAATAGCTTTGTTTTTTTTTGGTCAACACTTGGCTTGATAGATTGTGGTGGTCTGACCAATGTTCAAAGGTGTCTACACTAAGTTGATGGAAAAAGTGGCAAAGTTGTTAGTTTTGAACTAATGTTTTGTATATTCTCCTTCTTACAATGCATTAAATTAAGCATCAAACTCTTAAATACTTTCCTACTATGTATTAATTTAAATACTTCATTTTATGTTATAGGTTATCAAAATTCAACACACTCATGTGTACGAAAGAACTCAGAAAATTAGTGTAACAATGGGTTAGCAGACATAGAAAGAAAGAATCACTTGAACAAATGGAAGAATGAAGAAATCCACTATAAATATTACAAAGTAAGAGGGACATGGTCTCAAATTTACATCAACATCTCAATGAAAGGTTTTAATGGTATTTGAATGGTAGGCTTGTGGCATTTCCATTTTACCAATAGAGATATCTATGAAATTAAAATAATGAGAGTCTCTATCTTTACTATGTTAATGTTGAAATAAAATTGTTTTGTTGTTAATCTGTTAATCACCAATACTAATGTAAGAATAGATTTGTTTTGGTTTGGTTCAAGACTTGGATTGATATATTGTGGTGGTCTGGCCAATGCTCAAAGGTGTCTACACTAAGTTGATGGAAAAACAATGGTAAAGTTGTTAATTTTGAACTAATGTTTTGTATATTCTCCTTTTTACAATGCATTCAATTAAGTATCAAACTCTTAAATACTTTCCTAATATGTATTACTTTAAATTCTTCATTTTATGTTATAGGTTATCAAAATTCAATATAATCATGTGTACAAAAGAACTAAGAAAATTAGTGTAACAATGGGTTAGAAGACATAGAAAGAAAGAATCACTTGAACAAATGGAAGAATACAGAAATCCACTGTAAATATTACAAAGTAAAAGAGACATGGTCTCACATTTACATCAACATTTTAATGAAAGGTTGTCTCATATGAACAACTATGAGAAAACTACAAAGATGATAAGAATAGCTATGAAAAACATAAGACAAGATAGAAGAGATATTGAGATCATTCATGTAATATATATA
>ML778547.1:0-26732 GCA_009831015.1 Picea engelmannii
AAACATTGTGTCCACTTTGTCATGGAATGACTTGCAATTACTATGTGTTTATGGTATGGTTTGTGGATTAATTATTTGTGATGAATTTGTTGCTCTAAGTTTGATTAATGGATGAGGAAGACTGTCAATTGTAATTGTGACATATTCACATGAAGATTGATTCAAATTCACGTGACTTCATTTTATTTGAGTAAGCTGAGACTAGCAATTGTGTTGACCATCCCAACAAACAAATCATCCATGTCATCCATTTGCTTATGATCTCGAGATCAAGGGTTGTAATTAAATAGTTGTTGTAACTATTTAGTAGAGTTTCCATTATGGGAATTATTCTCATCTCTCACATGCCATTGGGTGTTATTTCTCTCTCCCCGGGCGTTTTACCACTTTCTTAAATGTTTTCTCATTTTCTGCACTAGCCATTAGTTACCTGGGCGTTTTTATGTGTTGTTGGGTGAATTTATAGTGTCTGGGTCATTTATAATGTGGCTGGGCATTTTTAAATGATGTTGGGCATTTTTTAAATGATGTGGGGTGTTTGTAAACCTCATTGGGTGAAATGCCTCACTCTCTTTCATCCCCATAGTTGATTTTCTTTGCCAAGTCGATTTTTCACTACCTGGGACGAGTTAACAATGTATAGTTGATTCTTTTAATTGTTGGGAGCTATCCTCTAATGCCACACACCTCAAAAGTGAGTTGGAAATTGAAATTAGTCGATGAGTGGAATTTTTATCGCATGGACGTTATCATCTTTCTTAGGTTTTTCCCCATTCGCCCGAGACGACTTCATGCTCCTCTAAGATTTTCATTTTTAGTTTGGTTGACTTCATTTTGGGTCGACTTCATCTGTAGACATTTTTTAAATTGTCGAGTTGAATTATTATTGTGAGGGAATATTTATTTTTCCCAAAGGTTGCACGTGGATGTATAACACACTAATCTCTCTTCTGTTGGGCAGATAAATCTGTAGGTGGTCACTTAGATTTCATCACAGGTCGATTTGACTTATATCTTGCTCAAATAATCACGTTGGGTCAGTTTAATCTATGCTAGAGACGACTTCCATTACCTGATCATTTCATGGCTATCTGGTCGACATTTCTTTGGTTGAATTTATCTCTAGTTGACTTGTCTTTGTTCAACTTCACCTTTGGTCGACTTAGTGTATGTCCCAGATGAATTAAATGTTGGGTCGAATTGACACTTCCTCGTCATTTCTTGTCTTGGTCCACTTAAATCTTAAGCTAGTCAGTTGTCAATATCCTTGGTCGACTACTCTCAATTTTCTTGGTCGGTATATTATCTTTGGTCGACTTGTCTCCCACCTGGTTGACGTCCTTCAAGTGGAGCCAAGTCGACTTCAATTCATTGACATCCATCTCTAGATTCTGGAATGGTCAGAGGAAAGGAATCTTGGAAGTGGGTACCCATCAATATGGTAAATTAAGTGCCTAAAACATGCCTTTGAGGAAAATCGCAAGAGAGCTCAAGGGACTAGTAATTGGTTCATGAGTAGACTAATATGCATTTCAATTTTTGGTGAGTCTAGAGAAGATACACTCCAATCAATAATGAGCACAAAAGCCAAGACTCAAGCATGATTGGCATATTGGAAAGTGGGATATATTTTGTTATCACATTGTTCATTTTTGCATACAAATTACATCTAGGCTTTGCAGTCAGAAGAAGAAAGGTCCTTGTATAGGGTGGAGGACGAAGGCTTAGCGGCATATTTGTAGATAGATAAACTTGTACAAGGCTAAGACAGAGACAATAACTTTAATCCTGCAAAGAATCTATGTTGGTGAAGTGAGTGGGGTATGAGCCCCTTGTTTACAGATCATAAGGTATCAGAGTAGTTGCATCCTTGACTATGACTACTGCTAGAACTTTGAACATAACATTGCAGACCTCAACATGGGTAAAGAAAGCATAGACAAGTTAGAAGACTTAAGGGCCAATAATGAGCAGCTTCGAGAAGAGAATGAAAGCTTGAAGGCCCATGTTAAGATGTTTAATAAGAGGATAATAGAGATGGATAAACACGTGGATACCTCTACCAATTTCTTCCATTGTTCAAGAAGAAGTTTGAAGAATTCCATGACTCCCTCACAACAGTCATAACAAATTGGGATGAGCACAAAACACAACTTGTATACCTTGGTGAGAAGGTCATCCAGATGGATAACTGGAAAGGGGATAAGTTGACGCAGATGAGGGTTTAGCTGCAACAAGATTTGGAAGAGAAGGAGAAGGCCTTGGAAAGGCTTGAATCAATTTTCGAAGAGCACAGAGGGGCAAGGAAACCTTCCATTGTCACTACAAATGCTAGCACCATGACTGAGACCACCTTGGTAATCTCACCTTCCAAAAATCTCTCTCAAGAGAAACTTGGTGAATTTGAGAAGCATACCAAAGGCATTGGTTCCAAGCTCTTAAGGCAGATGGGATATGATGGACAAGGGATAGGAAAGACAAGACAAGGAATCCTAAGCCTCATCGTAGCTACATAGAGGGCCAAGCATGAAGGCCTAGGAGTTGATGGAAAAAGTGAGAATTCCATCACCCTGAAGAAAATTATTTTCGTGAAGGTGATAGACACACCATACTTGACTTGCTCATCAGGAGAAGGAGAAACACCTATAAATGAAGGTGGAAGCCCACTACCACCTCAACCTTCTTGTAATAGATTGAAGAAGGGCAGTGATGAGAAGAACTTGATGACTCAGCCTTAACCATCACTCAAAGACTATAACAAACACATCAGTGAAAGCAAGAAGAAGAAGAAGAAGAATAGGAAATCTATGTCAAACAAGAAATTTCTTGTTTGTCACTGTTGTAAGAAGAGAGGCCATAATGTTGCCAATTGTTGGTATGCAAAGACATGCACATGTTGTGGAAATAAAGGCCACCATGAGGAAATTTGTTGGGAGAAGCAAGCCATGTTCCATAGGCTTAATTGTTTTTAGAAGAAGAAAGACAAGAAGACTCCACCAACACAAAATCAAATTTGGAGGCACATATAGGGGAGGAGTGTGTCAAGCAGTCCATACTACATCACTGAGAAATTTTTCCACCACTTCAAGCTGAGTAGTCACTAGGAAGAAAAGTGTTTGTGACTTCATCCAAAGCTTCACCTCATAAACCTTACATCCAGGAGAAGAGTGTGGAGAGTGAAGATAGTGGAAGATGAAGAGTGGTTAGCCTCCCTAATCCAAGAGGCAAAATTTTTCCCAACAGAGAGAGCAACACAAGAGAACATTGAGACAACCAAGACAAACAATAGGTTGATGATAAGGTAAATCACAATCCATTTCTTGTGTACAATATTGCATCCAAAGAACCCCTTCTTGGACATGTGTTAGAGAGTGGTACATAGAGGCCAATGACTTTGGGGGTGTTTGGAGAACAACATAAGTGCTTGTAATCATGTGCAGGCACCAGAGAGTTGTTTCCATGACGATAAGCAATTGATCCTAGTTGAAGAAGGAAACCACGCTCCCCTTGTGGAATTGTCATGTGATGGCAGCGTGATGGGGTCACATTGAGTAAGAAGACCAACATTAGACTTGGATCCATTGGTAGCCAAGGTGGACTATCTCCAAGACAAAGGAGGAGATGGGAATGTATGTTGAGTCTAGAGTTCAGATCTAGAGATTGCAGAGCTAAGAGTCAGTGAGCAAACTTTTTCAACAAAGGAACAAGTGAGTTAGAACTAGATCCAGTAGCTAGAACCACAAGGTAGATCCATGAGCCAGCGTCAGATCCATGTTACAGATAAGCAGACAGAAGTACACTGATCCAGACTGGTCTCAAAGGATATACTGCAAGGAAGGCAAAGTGGCATGAAAGGAACCGTATTACAAGCAAGTTCCCTCATCTATCCTTAGCATATTTTGGGGACCAAAAGCATCTCAATGGGGAGGTGTGATATGAAATGTATCCAAACTAAGAATGGATAAGACTCAGTACCTGCAAGATCATTCGACAAACTATGATGGTTATGTAAACTATGTAAATGATCAGCAATTGTAAAGCCTAATAAGAAAAAAATGAGAATGTGAGAGGAAAATTAAATGTAATTAAAAATCGAATAGGAGAGAAGGTTGAGGAACAAGAAGTGAAGATCCATGGTTGTTGGCCTTCCTTTACCCCTAGCTCTCCCTATATATTCAACTACTCTCATAATCAAACAATCTTTTTTGGGGGGGCCAAGGAAGAGAGGAATAACATTGTATCAAAATTGTCGAAAAGAAAATACTGAGCACCATTCGAATATGGTTTTCCCTTATGGGTTTCTAGGGTAAACATTGTGTCCACTTTTTCGTGGAATGGCTTGCAATTACTGTGTGTTTATGGTATGGTTTGTGGATTAATTCTTTGCAATGAATTTGTTGATCTCAATTTGATTAATGGATGATGAAGTCTGTCAATTGTAATTGTGATATATTCACATGAAGATTGATTCAAGTTAACGTGACTTCGTTTTCTTTGAGTAAGCCGACACTAGCCATTGTGTTGACCATCCCAACAAACAAATCATCTATGTCATCCATTTTCTTGTGATCCTGAGATCAAGGGTTGTAATTAAATAGTTGTTGTAACTATTTAGCTAAGTTTCCATTTTGGGAATTCCTCTCATCTCTCACAATCCATTGGGTGTTATTTCTCTCTCCCCGAGCATTTTACCACTTTATTAAATGTTTTCTCATTGCCTACACCAACCATTGATTACCTAGGCGTTTTTATGTTGCTAGGAAAATTTATAGTGTCTGGGTCATTTCTAATGTGCTTGGGCGTTTTTAAATAATGTTGGGCACTTTTTAAATGATGTGGGGCATTTGTAAACCTTGTTGGGTGAAATGCCTCACTCTCCCAAATTGTAATTTCATCCCCATAGTTGATTTTCTTTGTCAAGTCGATTTTTCATTTTCTGGGATGAGTTAACAATGTCTAGTCAATTCTTTTAATTGTTGGGAGCTATCCTCTAATGCCACGCACCTCAGAAGTGAGTTGGATGTTGAAATTAGTCGATGAGTGGAATTTCTATCACCTGGACGTTATCATCTTTCTTGGGTTTTTCCCCATTTTCCTAAGACGATTCATGCTCCTCTAAGAGTTTCATTTTCAGTTTGGCCGACTTCATTTTGGGTCAACTTCATCTGTAGACATTTTTTAAATTGTTGAGTTGAATTATTATTGTTAGAGCATCTTTGTTTTTCCCAAAGTTCGCACATGGATGTGTAGCACACTAATCTCTCTTCCACCGTGCGAACAAATCTGTAGGTGGTCACTTGGATTTCATCCCAGGTCGATTTGACTTATATCTTGCTCAAATAATCACGTCAGGTCAATTTACTCTATGTTGGAGTTGACTTCCATTACTTGATCATTTCATGACTATCTAGTCAACTTGCCTTTGGCCGACTTTATCTCTGATAAACTTGTCTTTTTTCTACTTCACCTTTGGTCGACTTAGTGTATGTCCCAAATGAATTAAACATTGGGTCAACTTGACTCTTCCCCGTCGTTTCTTGTCTTGGTCCACTTAACTCTTAAGCTAGTTAGTTGTCAGTATCCTTGTTCGACTACTCTCCATTTTCTTGGTTGGTGTATTATCTTTGGTCGACTAGTCTCCCACTTGGTTGACTTCCTTCAAGTGGAGATGAGTCAACTTCAATTCATTGACATCCATCACTAGAGTATGGAATGGTCCAAGGAAAGGAAGCTTGGAAGTGTGTACCTATCAATATGGTAAATTAAGTGCCTAATGTATGTCTTTGAGGAAAATCACAATAGAACTCAGGGGACTGGTAATTGGTTCATGAGTAGAATCATATGCATTTCAAGTTTTGGCGAGTCCATAGAAGCTACAGTCCAATCAATAACGAACACAATGGACAAGACTCAAGCCTGATTGGCATATTGGACAGTGAGATATATTTTGTTATCACATTGTTTGTTGTTTCATACAGATTACATCTAGGCTTAGTAGTCATAAGAAGAATGGTCCTTATATAGGGTGGAGGACGAAGGCTTAGTGGCATCTCTGTAGATAAAGTAGCTTGTAAAGGGCTAAGACGAAGATAATAACTTTAATTCTATAAAGAATCTATGTTGGTGAGGTGAGTGGGCTATGAGCCCCTTGTTTACAGATTAGCCAACATTCTTATCGATATTTTGGTCCATTTCCTGCAATTATCTTTGGACATCATCCTGTTGCAAGAGAATTTCTTGATGGAATTCATTCCTTTCCACATGGACTTTACCCATGAGTGTCTTGAGGATCCAATAGATGTCCACCATTTTTTAGTAGAGGATGGCCCTGGTTCTGTAGGAACTTGAATCAGGGACCCAAATGTCCACCATTTTTTAGTAGAGGTTGGCCCTGGCTCTGTAGGAACTCGAGTGTCTACTTCAGCCAAATCTAGTTCAGATTGAACTTCCGACAGAGTGCGAACTTCATAAACTTCAGTAGCTTAAGCAACAAAAACTTGAGTTTGACGAGCTAGGGAGTCGCCTCTGCGACTTCGAGCTGATTGATGTTGAGAATTGCATGGCATTGTAGGGCCAAGGGAGTAGGGGTTAGACATGATACAGGGAATGGAAGCAACAGGGAGGGAGACACATAAGGTGACAAAGAGAATATCATAGGCCAAACATGAGCGGAACGAGAGGAAAGTTAGGGATGAACAAAAATCAAAGCGACAAGGGGGGAATATGAAATAGAAAACCTAGGGAGAGTACCACAATAAATGATCCAGGATGGTGTCGTGCGATTCCATAAAGAAATGTGATTGTGAAGGATTCCAGAGACCCAACACTGGGACAAGGAAAATGAGAACAACACGAGGTGAGGATGCTCACACGTAGGGAAATGAATGCTTGGGGTTATGTATTAGATTGAGATGATATAGGTGGGTGAAGTGGGTGATCGTGGGGAGCCGATAGGATTCCAGGTGGGGGAAGGTCCCGAGGCCCCTTCCTTTTCATAACTCGCCTCCCTATCACCTGATCTGGGTGTGCAAGATTGGTTTGGGTAAGATCATCTTGGGAAAGAGATCTACAATCCTCCAAGAGAAGGAAGGTTGAGAGGGGGTCCCAAAACCAAACATTTTGATGGAATTATTTAAGGGACCTTGCATTGGCTAAGTGGTATGCAAATTTATTAGCCGCTCTTTTATCATGAGAAGGGATGATGATTTCAATCTAGGATAAGACCTGCTGAATGTTTTCAAGGCTACTTTATAGATGCCAACTTTTAGAAATCTTGGCAATGGGGGAGCCATTCTGAAGTTTCCTGAGCATGTAGATTATTGTTTGAGAATCTCCTTCCATGATGAGTTTGTGAAAATGTTCCCGAGAAATTATATCAAGGCCTTGTTGAAGAGGTTGGATTTCAGTTACATTATTGAAGTCAAGACCAATAAAATCATATGAGAGAGAGAGGAGGCCATCCTATTCATTGAGAAAAAACACCTTCTAAACCAGTCGAGCTTGGCTTTCCTTTGGAGGCACCATCAAAGTTCAATTTTAGGAAGCCAGAGGTGGGGGGGATCCCAGAGAGCTGGAGTGGTCAAGAGCGGTTTGGGTATGAACGAGCTAGGGATTACTTGAATACAATTTATGCCTAGATCTTGAAGGATACATATTTCTTGATCAGTTCCTTTCCAATCCTTCTCTTCCCATGGAATCAAGAGAGTGGTTTCTTTTATGTGGGATTTGATGTTGGTCTAGATGACATCAATATCAAAGTGTTGGTTGTTGAAGATACGATGATTTTTTTCCTTCCAAATATCCCACAATAGGAATCCTAGAAGAAGATGCCAAGCCTTGTTGAGGATGGGTTTTGAGAAGGCATTATCCCTCCAGTTGGTTATAGTTTCATTTAAGTTGTCTTTGTTATGATTTGTAGTGCGGAAGGTCAAGGATCCTAGGTCCTAGAGCACTGTGGATATTAAGTAGATGTAAGTAGGTGCTCCATACTTCCCCCCTCTAGGTAGAAGAGATGAAATATACCATGACCAACAAATCCTCTTTTAATTAGGTTATCCCATGTGAGGATTTTCCTATTGGTAAGAAGCCAAAGGAAAAAATATATTTTTGGCCAGATATTTTTCTTTCATATTTTGTTCCATAGGGGTTGATGTTGATGATCCATCCAATTGGAAGCTAACTTGTAAGCCTCTTTGAGTGTAAAGGATATTGGATGTTTATAACCCCGCCTCAAGGTGTTTGCTCCATATTTTACTTTTATTCTTTTGTTGGTGAGATCCTCCCATAAGATTTCTCGATCAAGATCAGGGGGTAGGGGGTTTCAGTGATATTTAGGGAGCCATGACCTCCATTGGTCACTTGGTTTCCAAGGAATCCAGTATTGATAAACAATTGTCCTTCCTGGTTGTGCATATTTATATGAAGTTGTTGTAGATCAGGCATGTCGTTAAAGGAGGGGTATTGCTGCCAAGCATCATCCCAAAATAGAGAGTACTAGCTATTTCAAACTTCCCAGAAGTTGTGCTTGGTAATGAGGTGTTTGTTGGCCCAAGCTGAGTTCCTGATTATTTATCCGGGGTAGTTACCTTCAAGGTGGATGAGATCTTAATCACTGATTGTGGGGTAGTATTTTTTATGCCAAAATCTGCTCCATAACACATCTATATTTTTAAGCAAATGCCACCAAGTCTTAGTTCCTAGGGTCATGTTGAGTATTTATGGGTCTCTAAGGCTTGACCCACCAGAGAGATTGGGAAAGTAGATTTTTTCCTAGGCTATCGATTCCCATTTACATTCCTTGGAATCCCCCCCAGAGAAAGGATCATTGAAGATTGTGGAGAACTTTGAGGACATATTTGGGAGAAACTAAAGCCGAGAAAATATAGAGAGTCATAGCTTGAAGAACATATTTAAGGAGAATTAGTATGTTGGGAGAGTTAAGACACCTGAAGGTCCAACAAGCTAGCTTTCGATCCATTCTTGAGAGAAGATCCTCCCAGGAGGATTTGTGTTGAGCATTATCCATCATGGGGCTCCGAGATATTTGGATGGAAGGGGGATCCTTTGGAAGCTGATAATTTTGGAGATTTGAGTCTGCACAACAAGGGGAGTATTAAAGAAAAAAAATGATATTTAGCTTGATTAGTTGAAGAACTTGAGGCATCCATGAAGTCAGAGAGGACTTGTTTGATGGCCTTAGCTTCACACACTAAAGGAGTCCCCATGAGCACTGTATTTTCAACAAATTGTTGATGGGAGATGGGAACATCTTCGCCATGGAGTCACAACCCTCTAATATTGTTACCCATTACCACAACTTTCAGGGCTCTCCTGAGGCCTTCAACCATAAGAATGAAGAGGAAGGGGGAGAGGGGTTTGCCTTGTCTAATACCCCGGGAAGGCGCAAACATAGCAGAGGGAGATCCATTGATGATAATAGAGAAGAAGGTTGAGGAGGTAAGGGATATAATCCATTTGATCCATCGAGGAGAGAAACCGAAGGCTAACACAACTTGTTGGATGAACTTCTAGCTGAGCTTGTCAAAGGATTTGGACATGTTGATTTTGATGAGCATGCCAGGGGATTTGGTGATTTTGAGAGAGTGGATGAATTCATGAACCAAAATGATGTTGTCAAGGATTCGACACCCCTAAACGTAGTTGGTTTACTCATTGGAAATAAGAGAGGGGGGAGTTCTTTTAAGTAAATGACTATGACTTTGGTTACGATCTTGTAGACAAAGTTGCATAGGGTGATGGGGTCATCTGTGCCTTCTTCTTTGCAGATAAGGGTTAGGAAGGTGGCGTTCGGGGTAGGAAGGACATTGGAAAAGTTTTGGGAGTCATCCACAAGGGCCCATATGTCATGCTTAATGATGGGCCAACAGGTTTGGAAGAAATCTGTTGTGAAGCAATCCATACCAGGGGCTTTGTCTTTGGGCATGTCCATAACAACTCTTTCAATTTATTATAGGGGAAAAGGTTTAAGGAGAATTCATTTTTCTTGGGGGAGACTAGATGGGGAATGTGTTGAGTAATTTTTTGGATGGACGGTCTTCTGTCCTCGATGGGTTCAGAGAGAAGATTCTTGAAAAATATTACGAGTTACCACTCTATGTATGCATGTTTTGTAAGTTGGTTGCCCTAACTGCCTTTTATGTAGGAGATATTATTTTGGTGCCTTCTCTGAATCACTGAGCAGTGGAAGAATTTAGTATTTTTCTCCCCTTCCTTTAACCAACAAGCTCTAGTTTTTTGTTTCCAGAGAGTTTCCTCTTGTTTTCTTTGAGCTATTAGTTTTTCCTGTACCAGTTCTTCTGCTTGAACTAGTTGATCTGTACACCCTTCTAGGATCATAAATTGTTGTATTTGTTGCATTTTAACTTCTAGGTCTTGCTTTGTTTTGAAGAGTTTGTTGAACTCCTCTTTGTTCTAGCGTCTAATGCAATCTTTTACATGTTTGATTTTTTGTTGGAATCAATACATGGGTGAGGGAGAGAGTAGATTTAATTCCTCCCACCAGGTCTTAATCTCGTCGAGGAATCTAGGGTTCTCAAGCCAGAAATGCTCAAACTTGAAGGGGCATTTGAGAGGGCTCCCTGTGAGGTTTATATTTATCTTAATGAGAGAATGATCCAAACCTCAAAACAAAAGGATTGTAGCTAATATATGAATGCCTAATAACATGAGTAACGTAGAAGCCAAGAAGAAATCGATTCTAGAATCTATATGAGCTTTACCCCCTCTTTTGTTGTTCCAGGTGTGCACACCATTAGTGGTTTCAAGTTCCATCCAATCTATCTGTCAGATCAGTGAATTAAAGTTACATGAATCTTGATCCAACATATGAATTCCCCCTTTCTTTTCTACCAATGAGGTGATGATATTGAAATCTCCTCGCATGAGCCAGTGAGCATCACCTATGAGGTGATTGGGAATTTGAAGGGAGGATATAAATATAATATTATCGAGGATATGATTGGGGCCATAGACATCGGTGAGGAAACCACATTTTAAGGAGACTATCAAATGGTACTAAGAATTTAAGAAGGAGTGAGTGGAGAATAAATGGGAAAGTGATACAACTCGTGGGTTCCAGATGATAGTAAGACCTTCAGTGACTCCCTGGGCATCAGTCGTAACAACACTAGATCCTTACTAGATTCTAGAGGCAAGAGTTTAGAGGTGATCATTGGAGCATTTGGTTTCTTGGAGCATGATGATAGTGGGATTTTCCTGAGCTAAGAGGTTTATAAGAATATCGTGCTTTATTTTTCCATTCAGACCTCTAATATTTCAAGAGACGATTTTCATGGTAAATGAGAGGAGGAGGGGGTGAATAGGTCCATTAACCAAGTTATTTTCCCTAAGTTTATGAGATACTTGTTTGTTCTGCGCCCTTGTCTATTTTCATCTCTAATGGTGTGGGGGTATATTGCAAAGGATGGGTATTTAAGCCAAAAGAATTGGAAGTAGGATTCTTACCTTGGAAAGCGAGTGTTGCCTGTTCACTGGATCTTATGAGAGATTGTTTAAGGAGATGGACCTATTGTTCAGGGATGGATTGGAGTTCCCACTGTTTTCATGTCACCTCTATTGATTGGAGGCCAAGGTCTACCAAATCCATTTCTTCTCCATCCTATGACTCTGGTGGTTCATGAGTGTGCTCATTCATGTATTCCTCATTTTCTAGGGGATTCTGATTCATGGTCTTCCTTCTCTTTACATTTTCCTCTGCATTCCTTACTTAATTTTTGATGACAGGATTGTGCTTTTGTCGTGGATCCTTGAAGGACAGGTTGTTGGGGTCCTCTCCTACTTGTGAAAGTGCCTCGTAGCTATTACTAGTCTTGATATTATTATTACCCAGTGGAGAAACTGAGGGACAACCCTGCCTCATTTGGTCCCGAACTTGTTCAGAACTCTCGACATCATTTTTATTTTGTCTTGGTTTGGGGGCCAAATTTTGATTCAATGGATAATGTTTGAACATGTGGCCATGTTTAAGACACTTTCGATAGCGAAATTGTTGTTTTTCTTCATATGAGATATGATCGATATATTATTACAATGATGAGTGTTCCATATATAGAGAACATATGGCGACCATCCATGAAAGTATGCGTCCCTTGGATAATCAATAAATATTTATTATTATCATTTACTTATTATATATAGTATTTAATAATCAATAATTATATTATTTATTATTAATCTAAGATAATTTCTTCCCAATGTTTTCCAAACATCAACACTCCCTCTCAACGAGGGAGACATTCTGGATCATTCCAATCTTGTCTCTGAAGTATACAAACTTCAACCTAGACTCATGACACTTGTCTATCAGTCTTGGGAGATGTCTCTCTCCCACCTGAATCGAGGAGAAATTCCTTCTGCAGCTCTCCCTCTGAGCCAATTGACTCTCTCTGAGATCAGGCTCACTCTGGGTCCGTATGTAATAGCATATATCATATTGAGTCTTTATCATTACTTTCCAAATCACCATGATTAGGACAAATAACACAACAAGATCTTTCACCACAGGTACACACCTGTGAGTGAATGTCATCCTGATGCTAACTCACACGTGGAAAACACTTCAAGCACCTCGAGTCCATATTATTCCTTGTCACGATGAAGGAAGGACTACTCCTGGGCCCATTTACCACAAGTGCACCTTTATGATAAATGTATCCTATCTCCCTTGGTCTGTAGCCCAATCTAGGACAAGGCCTGCCCAATGTTGAAACATCAACACTCCCTCTTAGATAGGGAGGTATCTTCCACAGTAGTACACAAATACTATCCATTGGTACACAACCACTGCTAGTAGCACACATATACTATTTAGTGTCACACAATCACTTCCAGTGGTACACAACTACTGTCCATAGACACACAATCTCCGCTAGTGGTACACAACCATTGTAATAGAAAAAGGTTTGTCACACATGGCACTCCCATGTGCACCTCTAGAGGCTACTCCCTCTAGAAACACTAGGGTCAACTCACCATAGTGTGTAACGTCAAGGTAAACTCCTTTGACATTTCCTCATGTGCTCTCCATAAGGGACATGTCCTCATATTCTCTCCACAAGGGATATTGGGCTATAATCCCAAACCCACTTATCCATTCTTGGATAAGTGTCCCACTTATCCCTTCTCGGATAAGTGTCTTCACAGATCAACTCAACTCAGTTCACATAGAAGTACGATCTGGAGAATGTATGTCACACATGGCACTCCCATGTGGACTTCTAGAGGCTACTCCCTCTATAAACACTGAGGTAAACTCCCCATAGTGTGTGACGTCAAGGTCAACTCCCTTGACATGTTCTCATGTGCTCTCCACATGGGACATGTCCTCATGTGCTCTCCACAAGGGACGTCAGACCATCCCTTCTCGGATAAGTGTCCTCACAGATCAACACACTTATTTGTTCTCAGATAATCCCAAACCCAATTATCCCTTCTTGGATAAGTGTCTCACTTATCCATTCTCCGAAAAGTTTCCTCACAAATCAACTCAACTCAGTCACATAGGAGTATGATCTGGAGAATGTCTCAGGAAGCTGCAAACATCAACACTCCCTCTTAGCGAGGGAGGCATTGATCCAGATTTTATGAAAAGAACGAAATGAATACATATTATTAACAGGTGCTTAACAAAAAATAACAGAGATACAGTAAAACTGGTTTTCTATTCAATAACGAAATAAGATGAAACTGTAAAATGCAGCGGAACTAAGCTTACTGGAATGGTGGCGGCTTATCTCTGAGAAGAGATGTGACAGCAGCATGCATTCCCATAAGAGAATTACAACGAGGTTCTGAAGGCATTTTTACAATAAGAAAGAATGCCAAAAACCCTAGACATCCAAAAACCTAACCCTAGGAGATGAAGTGCCAAAAGTCATGTGGGCCCCGTTTGGGTAAGTTAGTACATCAACTTCTCGGGGTCGTAACTTTTGCATACGATCTCCGTTTTAGGCGTGTGATAGCCCGCTGGAAAGGTATCGTCAAGGAGATTAATTTTGGGGGCTCAATCATGCATTTGTATATCATTGAGGATATCTATCCCGAAAAACCTTCATTTAGGCCCTCAAAATGGCCCAGGAAGTTAAAACTGCTAAAAATAGTAGATTACCAAAATTGTCAGAAAACTGTTTTGAGCGAGTTGGAAAAGGTGGGTGGACATAGATATCCATCTAGTTCAATCCTCCCTCCTTATTAAGCAATGGTATCCATTACATTGAGGTCCCCCATTAGATGAGGAAATTTCTGCTGAATTTGGCCCCGGGTGAGCCACTTGCCTTGGTGCAGGAGCTGCCCTGCTTTGACGACTCGATAAAGCTGGATCCTTTGTTGTCGAGTGCCCTTGATCTGTCTGTCCACAATATGATCATTGGATTCCTGTTGTATGTAGTCGGGGTTGAGATCTGTTGGTGTCAGTTGTTCTACTACTTCCGAGGTGTTCAATAATGGTGGGAAATAAGGGCGAAGGAGATCCACGTTGAACACTGGGTGTAGGCCAAGGAAAGGAGGAATGTTGAGCTCAAAAGAATTATCCCCCATGACCTTGGTGATAGTGTACAGACCATAACGGAGTGGGCGAAGCTTCCGATGGGGTCCTGTAAGGCACTATCACCCACCTGAAACATATGCGACACCCGATGTTGATCATGGCACTGTTTGTACTTGTCATTGGTCTTCTGTAGGATATCCTGAACCTGTTGGCAGATGTGCTGGATCAGCTCAATGAACTGGGTGGCTTTTTTAGCTTTAGTTGGAGCATGAGATGAGTCGTTCGAGGTGACCGCAAGGGGAAGTGCAACATCTATGGGACCTAATGGTTGGAATCCCAACCCCACTTGAAAGGGGCCATGGTCGGTTGAGCTATACAGGGCTCGGTTGTAGCTATGTTGGACATAGGGAAGGATCTCATCCCATGTGCAAGGGTGCTTTGAATTATACATACGAAGGATATGCACAATCATTCGATTTACAACCTCGATTTGGCCATCTGTCTGGGGGTGGAAGGTCGTGGATTTGGTGAGCTTGGTGTCCAGCAGTGACCAGAGGCTCGAATAGAATGTACTGAGAAATCAACTATCCTGATCTGAGACAATGGTTTGTGGGATTCCAAAATGTACCCAGACTCGTTCAAAGAAGAGCTTGGCAGTGGCCTCTGCTGTGATGCTCTTCTTGCAGGCAACCAGAATCACCATCTTAAAAAAGCGTTCAACAACAAAAAAAACACAGTCATTTCCCCACTTGGTGGATGGGAGGAACGACATGTAGTCCATTGAGATGGATTCCCATGGCCTATCAGGAGTAGGAAGAGGGGTGTACAGGCCCTGTTTCGTAGTGGTCGGTTTGGCAATAGCGCAGGCAGTGCAGGACCTGATATACTTGCTAATCTCCTATCGAAGTTTTGGCCAGTAGAAATGTTTCTGTAGCATCGCCACTGTCTTTTCAACGTCAAAGTGTCATGCCACCCGACTGTAGTGGGCTTCCCAGATCAACTTCACTCGCTCACTTGATGGAACACAGATATGGCCCAGATGACACAACAACCCATCTTGAAGATGGAAATTATCAACAACTGCGTTTGCACCCAACATTTGGTAGGTGGTGGCGAAGTCAGGGTCTATCTCATAGAGTTGGGGCCATCCATATGTCTCATGGCCGCAAGATTCTAGCACCGTGGTAGGTGTCGCGATTGGCGGTCTGCTGAGGCAATCAACGACACTGCAACCACTACAGCCTCGCCCCCTGCACCTTCTATCCAACAGAAGCAGGTCGACAAGGTTGCAACAAAGTGCAAAGATTCCTTATGCACACCATCCTCTCATGTAGCTCGACTTGTTGAACAACCTCAGCTTCAACAGGTTCATGATAGACTTCCACAAACTAAGCAGTGCGACGTCTCCAACAATAAAAGCAGCTCACCAAGATGCAGATTCAACAAACACTTTTCCCTCTCCCCCGGGAACTCAACGCAATGGATACCATTGCTTACTAAGGAGGGAGGATTTATCTAGGTGGATATCTATGTCCACCCACCTTTTTCGACTGGCTCAAAACAATTTTTTGACAATTTTGGCAATTTACTATTTTTAGCAGTTTTTAACTTTCGGGGCCATTTTGAGGGCCCCAATGAAGGTTTTTTGAGATCAAGGTTCTCAATGATATTTTAATGCATGATTTATCCCCTAAAATGAATCTCCTCTATGATACCTTTCCAATGAGCTATCATACGCCTAAAACGAAGATTGTATGAAAAAGTTACGACCCCGGGAAGTTGATGTACTAACTTACCCAAACGAGACCCACGTGACTTTTGGTGATTCATCTCCTAGGGTTAGGTTTTTGGATGTCTAGGGTTTTTGACATTCATGTTTATTGTAAAAAGGCCTTTAGAGCCTCATTGTAATCATCTTCTTGTGAATGCGAGTAGCCGTCACATCTCTTCTCAGAGATAAGCTGCCACCATTCTATCGAGTCTTTCACTCTGTATTTTACAGTCTCTGTACATTTATTTCATTAATAGAAATCATGTATTACTGTATATCTGTGTTTATGGTTTCATCTCTGATATATTTCTGTTATATTATTGAATATCTTCTATATCTCTATGCATTTATTTATTAGATCTCCGATCTCATTTCGTGCCGAAAATAATCTGGATCAATGGTATCAGAGCAGGCTATTCTTGATCATTTTTCAGTGCATGTCCCCGACGAGGTCCGAGTATAGAAAGTTGGGTCTTGAGCTTGTCTCTCTTGAGGACAATCGCTCTCGCACACCCAAGAAACCCTCAATGGAGGAAGAAAAGAAAAACGACGAAGCAAACGATCCTATCAATCTGTTGCTTGAGCAAGCTCTCATGCGACAAAGGGATGAAATGATGGAGAATTTTTCCCACATCCTTCAACGCCTCTCGATAGTGTCAGGCGCATCTTCATCAAGTGACCACTTTGGAGGCACCTCAACTTTTAAGGTACAGGTCAATTTTGATATTCCTATATTTGAAGGTCAGATAGATGCGGATGCCCTAGATAAATGGTTAAATCTGTTAGAAGGTTATTTCTTTGTTCACAATTTTTCTGACAGAGAAAAGATCATCTTCGCGCTCCTTAAGGCTCTCCCCCATGTCAAACATTGGTGGGAAAATTATTGGGAGCAAAGTTCCACAGAGGAGTCCGGAATATATGGGGTCGAGCCCACTTGGGATTTTTTTGTGGATGCGGTAAAGGAACAATATTACCCTGTTGGCAACTATGAGGACCAATACATGAGATGGACCACACTGCAGAAAGAGAGGAGCCAAGAAGTTTCGGAGTTCATCAATACCTTCCATACCTTGCACACCAAGCTCGGTATCAAAGACTCCAAATGACATTTGGTTCTGAAATACCGTGGGGCTCTACACAGATACATCCAAACTGAAATGGAATTTCTGGACATCTCATCACTCGGTGCTGCCTATCGATATGTTGTTAAAATCAAGCAGAAATTTAAGCACTAGAACAAATGGGAGTTCGGGTCTGCAAATCTACAACAACCAAAGTATGACAAATACAACCCTAACAAATAGTCTCCCAAAAACCAGTCCAAGCCACAGGAAAAGAAGGGCCACGGGAAGACAAAGAAGGACACCAAAAAATGGTGTGATTTCCATGAAATCCCCTGGCACAACACCGATGAATGTCTCTCAAAATAGTCATTGGTGGCCGAGATCAAAGACAAGGAGCCGAACCCTGATTCAGAATCTGATTCTAAAAATACTGGTAAAGGACAGATCATTGACGCATACTAGTGAGCTGCTTGTATTGCTAGAGACGTCGTGCTGCTTAGTTTGTGGAAGTTTGTCATGAACCTGTTGAAGCTGAGGCTGTTCAACAAGTCGAGCTACATGAGAGGACGGTGTGCAGAAGGAATCTTTGCGCTTTGCTACAACCTTTTCGACCTGCTTCTGTTGGATAGAAGGTGCAGGGAGCGAGGATGTAGTGGTTGCAGATGGATATCGGTGGCCACCCACCTTTTCCAACTGGCTCAGGCATTCTTTTCCACTCCATGTCTGTCATGGAAGTACTCGAAATTCATCCCATTTTGGTAAGATCATCAACAACTTGCTCATCTGTTGGAAGGTACTCCACCAATACTTCCTTCCTCTGCACCGTGTCTTGGAATAATAGTGGAATCCATTACATGTCCAAATAAATTTGCAAGGAGCTTGCGAAGCCACACTACTTCGTGGACGACCACACTCAATGCAATGGCCTCTGCTTCTGTGGTGCTCAAGGCCACAAAATTATGTTTCTTACTACATTAGGAAGCCATGACAGATCCCAAAATGAAGCAACACCTAGAGGTGCTCTTCCTTTCCACTACACTCCCTACCCAATCAGAGTCAGTATATCCCTGCAATCTCATGTCAATACTATAAGTATATCTCATACCATGTCCAATTGTGCCTCACAGGTATCTCAACACATGCTTCACAACAATCTAGTGTGTCCGTCTTCGTTGACTCATAAATTGGCTAAGTGTACTCATTGCATACCAAATATCTGGTCTGGTGTTAACCAGATACATCAATGATCCAATCAACTTTCTGTACAGAGTTAAATCAATTTCTTCATAATCGGAAGAAGACACACTTAGTTTCTTGAGATTCATCACCATTGGTGTAGCCACGGGCTTCAAGTTCAACATCCCAAATTTTTTCAATATCTCAACTGTGTACTTCCTCTGACTCAGGAAGATCTCATAAGTTCTCTGCCACACCTCTAGTCCCAAAAAGTAGTGCATCATACCAAGGTCCTTCATCTCAAACTCAGAGGCCAACACATACTTGCATTCAACAATAAGGCTCTTTGTACTGATGAGGAATAAATCATCAACGTAGAGGACCAAAATTAGGGACTCACCATTAACAATCTTGCAGTACATGCTAGGATCGACAACACTTTTTCTGAAGCCCAAACTCATCAGGTTTCCATCAATCCTCACATACCAAGCTCGAGGTTCCTGGTTGAGTCCATACAGGGCCTTCTTTAACATGCACACATGAGACTCCTTCTCATGTATCATGAAACCATCTGGCTACTTGATGTATACTTCTTCCTCAATCTCTCCATTCAGAAAGGATGTTTTCACATCCATCTGATGTTCTCTCCAACCCATGGATGTTGTAGGGGAAATAATCATCCGGATAGAAGTGTATCGAGCAACAAGAGAACATTTCTCCTCATAATCTATTTTCTCCACTTGAGAGAATCCTCTAGCAACAAATCTCATTTTGTGCCTCTCGATGCTCCCATCAACTGTGTGTTTTATCTTATATATCCATTTGGAAGTCACTACAGACTTCCCTTCAGGTCTCAGAATAATATCCCACACATCATTCTTCATGATGGACTGATACTCCTCCATCATGACATCTCTCCATACTAGATGATTGTTGCCTCCTCATAACATAAAGGCTCAAAATGGACGATGTGGCTCATAGCAATGGCATAGCATGGATATCTTCGAGGTCTCTTACTCACTCAGAAGGTACCACGAGGAGTTGCATGTCCTTCTTCCTCCTGCAAAGTCTGACGAGCCCATGTAGGTCTCTTTCGACCTATTGCAATATCTCTGGGAACATTAAATAGAGCTACAGGATCAACGAGACCAATTTGATCAATAGGCTCAACTGTCTCCCTCTGAAAGGTAATGTCATCTTGGACCATATTTTAAATATAGAGGTTTCCTCATGAAACCAATGTCTAAGACATACCGAGGTTCCCTCTTGCAACCAATGTCTCACAAGACATATTAAGGTTTCCTTGTGAAACCAATGTCTTGGTTCCTTCATCTCACCATTTGAGGTGCGTAAGGATGAAGTCTACATTCCCCCCTACTAGTCTACACATGACACTCCCAGGAGAATGCCTCATGATGTTTCCTCAAACATAAACACTCCCTTTAGAGTTGGAGGTGACTCCTCCTTTGTCTTTGCTCCCTCTGACACCAAAGGTAGCTCTTCCTCATTCTCTGGTGGTAAATCAATCTCTTTTCCCTCTAGATGTAGTACAACCTTCGCTACTTGGATCTATCACCATAGTTGTGGTATAATCGGTCTTGATTGGATGTATCCATGATCACTAGAGATGTCTCCTGGGAGGTACATTGCTCCTAGAGACTTCCTGTCTATGAGCATCATGTCTAGAAATGTCTCTCCTTGATATCATGTTGGAAGGTCTTTCCCTCCATGTCTGCTTCCTATGACCCTCATTATGGCTCCTTCTCAAAGATTTTACATGTGACCTTCCCGGAACAAGAAACAAGAACAACAAAAAGCATCTCCTAGAGAAGATCGATTTATCTTGTGCACAAATATATACAATGACCCTCCAAATGATACATCTTCTACTATGACCAACACACATCCATCATATACTCAATGTCATACGACTACCAACACACATCCATCATATACTCGATGTCATACAGCTACCAACACACATCTATCATATACTCGATGTCATACGGCTAACCATGATGATTTTATAGTGTTAAATTAGACAAGCACAATTTTCCACAAGTGGTAATTACCTCCAATGATATACGATATTACTTTAGTAAAGTCTAGAACATCGCTAAGTAACTCGGAAAATTTGAACTTATTAGAAACTTCGGTCTCTTCCTTAGATCACTTCCCACGCGTGAGAGAGAAAAATATGCATGTCTATTGTTGTGTCTTTCAAGTGTCTTTTTATAGTAATATTAGATTGATCCAAAAAGACACGTCTCTTTGAAAATTAAATTAAATTTTCTTTCTTATAAATAGTTGGAGAATACCTCCCATAACTACCCAAAGGTTAATTTGGTTATAATCCATTCACATAGTATTTGACTTTGTTAAATTGTTCCTCCATAATTCATGCGATTCTTTGCATAAATATAGGTAGAAGTAAATATGCACTACATTCCTCATATTTAGGTAATTAAATTTTTTTACTAGAAATTACTACCCACCATAATTTATGGAATTCTTTCTATAATTTAGGTAGGAGTAAAAAGTAAATATGTTGTACATAGAGATTGTAACAACCCCATAAATTTAACACTCCCAACATTTTACTCTACTATCATTTTCCTGGGCCCTCCTGTGAAGGAGTCAAGTCGAGTCCCACTCTGATACCATGTTGTTTTTCTTCATATGATATATGATCGATATATTATTACAATGCTGAGTGTTCCATATATAGAGAACATATGGTGACTACCCATGAAAGGATGCATCCCTTGGATAATCAATAACTATTTATTATTATCATTTACTTATTATATAATATTTAATAATCAATAATTATATTATTAATTTTTAATCTAAGAGAATGTCTTCCCGATGTTGTCCAAACATCAACATGAATAGGATATAATCGTAATAGAGGGTTTGTTGCCATTATCCATCTTGGTATCTCAGGAAAATTGATTCTGATAGGGGCTTGGTCAGATTCATGTAGACACAAATGTGGGCATAGGAAGTGTAGCATCCATGTTTGGTGAGCTCTAAGATTTTGAAAAACATGATGAGTGACTTTCCGATTCCTTCCAAGATCTTGGGCTCCCAAAATTCCAATGGGAGGGAGTACATACGAATACAAACAGGGGCCAACGTGAATTTTTCTTTGTCAGGGATAAATCTCTCCATGTAGGGTTGGAATTTTAGCTCCACAAAGTTGAAAAAACATGGCTCGTTTTCAAAAACTCACTCTCAGTCTTCCAGGTTGCAAAAGGTTGTTGTGAAAAAACCCTTTGAACCCAACTTGAGGTTGATCTATCCTTTGGGTTTCCAATTGTGATTAATCCACTAGACTAGGGATTTTTCAATGGGCCAAATTCCCATGAACTTACCAATGAAGGCATGGTCCTTCATGAATTGGATATATGCTCCTATCTTGTTCGATTTGATCTCATAACGTGGGTTTTCAAAATCTTTTGGAATGCATCAAATGGTTGTGGTATTTTTCTCTGGCCTTGATCATCCTACTACTTCGTTCATTGTCGGGTCAGTGTCATGTTGCTTTCCCTCCCTTTATTCATCCATCTTCCATCCATGCCTTGTTTGCTTGATGGATTTGGGTTTGAGTTGTTGGACTTTGGACGCCTGTCAACCACCACTCCACTGTAGGAGGGGGCAGATCCCCCTCCTCCTCCTCTTCCTCCTAATGTGATAATGGCGTTCCAGATCACTTGCATAGAATGTTGTTACAACCCTAACCCTAATAGAGCTAGATGAAATCTCGAGACAAAACATTTCTTTCGTAAATATGTCAAATGTTATTATTTACATGTAATTTAATTTAATTATGAAATATGGATAATATTTACATGAGAAAAATAGAGATGATTTGGTTAGCGAAATATTTTTTTGATTGGAATTTATGTTAATATGACAGAATGCATAGGTGTGATAAGTATGAGGGTGGTCATACTTTATCCCAAAGGACAAAAAAAAAAATTGCATGGGGTCTATGCCATGCCACCAATAATGAAGCATAACCTCTCCAACCTATTGAGGACTCAAAGTGTGAACGGATCATGGAGTCACTAAGGTTACATCCACAAGGGATTCAACACTCATCATCAAAGCACCGATGCTAGAAAATCCACCATGTACTATACTAATTAATCAATAGAAATATAAAATTATGAACAATACCAAAATAAAATAAACTGTGAAAACTAAAATAGGAGAAACGAAAGTATTGAACATGTAGAATAAAAACCCTTATACTGATAATCCTAGAATTAGAGAAATTTTCATGGGCCTCTTCAAGGATGCAACCTCTAAATGAGAAAAGCTCAATATAATGAAATATTAGACAAACTGTTGTAACCTACGTCTGCATCCCTTGCCTCTCTTCTCTTTTTCCCTATGCCTTCATCAAATTTTACTCTTCTGGTTGGTTAAGTCATCTTCTCGTTATTGAGTGACTTGGTTCTTATTCGGTTTTTTTTTCCTGGTTTGAGTCTTTGTGCGTTTTTGTTCTATTTTTGTTGAAAGGATGAAATATATGTTGGATTTGGTTCGAATTACTTGTCATTATAATTTTCATTGATCCAACTCACCACAGGTTGACCAAGCCTTTTCTATGCACAGGAAATGCCCGTGCACGCGACGCAGTAAACAAATTTTGGGCTCAGATTGTCGGAACAGACATGTAAACTTTCAATGGTAAAGATCCACCAAGAAAATCATAGATAAACGGCTCTCGTCCATTCAGGTTCCAGAATCGCGTGGGTTTTAATATCAAGTTCGAAGTACTGAGTTATTGAAGACTCGAATGCCGAAGACCCAAAGAGCCAAAGTCCCGAGAACTCGACACGTCACTTCAACGATTTTCCTTCGGGAGGTCTCTGAGCTTAACATTCATAAACTCCTGAAGCTCGGATTTCCGAAGAGAATCTGGACCGTTCGTTGGTCATGACACGTGGCAGCAGAGCCAAAGACCCGAAGTCTCGAAGTAAATCAGGACCATCCATTAGAAGGGACACATGGAAGCAGATCAACCACTTCAGTGGTTTTCCTCCGGGAGATGTTTCATGTTTCACATTCAAAACACCTAAAGCCCGAAAGTCCGAAGTGAATCTGGACCATTGATCCTAGGTCAACGAGAACCGTCGATCCTCGCAGCAGTTAAATGTCACCCAGATCTTGGATCGCAATCAGATCAATGAGAACTGTCGATCCTCGCAACAGATAAATGTCACCCAGATCTTGGATCACAATTAGATCAACAACTATAGTTCATTGCGGGGACGCAAACTGCTTGAGTGTTAATTTTCCTAAGTGGTCCCGCAATTGGAAGCATGGTATTTTTGGAAGGGTATGTGGCAGCTTGTGGTGGTTACGGGCCCAAAAGTGGTCTGGATCCAAACCACCCTCAACAGCTCCCGCAATCACGTGCTTGAATGACATCAGATCACCGCGTCATCTCACACGTTATCTCCCCTCATCCCACTCACTACTCTCGCTCCTCTCACCACCCGACACTTGTCCTCCGAATAACCCTCTGACCAACCAACAAAAAGTTAAAAGAAGCAATCATTCTAAACTGATAGGTGGCCTAGATTTTCCCTTTAGCAGTCAGGTGCAGACCTTAGGACCAACATCTTCTGGCGTCGTTGCCGGGGAACGGAGTAATGAAATATCTTTCCTTGGGAGAATGACAATTGATTAGCTCTGAACTTTGATGGTGAAAAAAGATCAGACACAGACAGATTGCCATCTTTCACCTGGCGACTTCACTAAGTAAAATTTAAAGAAGAAATACTGGCACCCAGAAAGGGATTCAATAGATCCAAATCTGAAAACAGCAAAGCCAAGAAGGCTGATTGTAACCTTGAGAATAACATAGTAGGCTATGTTATCTCCTCAAATAAATTGATGGAGATTTTGCTTTTTAGGTGATAGATTGTGGTCCAAAAAATTTATTTCTAAATTTCTTTAGGTATGTTAGAGAGTCTATTTTCTGTAAATAAACTTGGAAAGAACTTTTGATTTGGTTTTGTCAAGCAAAAGAGAGAATCTCAGGTTTCGGTGGTTTAGGCGAGCCTGAAAAGTGCTCATTAGCCACCGAAAGCATTCATTCTCGATAGTTAAGGGGGAAAAGCAAAAGCCCAATTAACCACCGAAAATATTTCCACAGGAAAAATGAAAAGCCCGTGCTTTCGCACGAGCTAGCTGTCAATTGGCGTAATCATGAAGACATAACCGTCGAAAGTCCATGGAGGTGGTAAGAATTAAGGCTCAAAAGAGACACAAGGTGATGAACAGGCTGAGCAAGTTGCAGAAGATGATCCCAACTTTCCCTCACCAACTCCTCCGGATATACCACAGTCTTCCACACAACAAGTTAAAGTTCGCAGATCTGCACGAGGAAGAGTTGCATCATCAAAGAGGCCTTGAACACTCAGCAAAGCAACAACGTAATTCATTTTTGCAATTTTGAACATTTTCAGAAAGTTACAGGTTTCGGTGGTTAACAGGCCCAGATTTTTCCTCTTTTAACCACTAAAAGTAGAGCTTTTCGGTGGTTAAACAGGCCCAGATTTTTATCTCTTAACCACCGAAACCTGTTACATGGCGCAAGGTCGTATTTTTGCCCAGATTTGACTTTTTCTCAACCAAATCTTTCGAGGTTGGTTTCTAAAGATGCATAATAATTAAATACATCAGATTTGAGGTTTTATCTTGATGTATTTAATGTTTAAGAAGGTGGAAAAGTGAAAATGGTGACCTGGTTCATGAGCAAAAAACTGTTTTTTTTGCCAAAGGTGGCAAATTCGAATTTCCTATGAAGATTCATTAGCCTTGGAAGGTTTTCTACATCTGTCAAAGAGTTTAGAGGATATGAAGGCTATCAAGATAGAGTTTGACTCCTTAGATATGATCTTTTCCTATTTTGTTTTGACTTTCCATTTTTAGTATTCTGGATCCATTTTTATAGGATCTCATCTCACAATTGTTGTATCTATTTTGATTTGACTATTTTTAGAAAATCTGATCCATCTTTCAAGGATCTAGATTTCATCTTGTAAGGCTATAAAGACAAAGACATTTGGAGCACCAAAAGGTTCGATTTTGAGTTCTATATTCTACTATTTTGTATGAAAGACACTTTCTTTAATATATCAGCCTGCAAGCTTCTTTCATTTGTTACTGTCAGACCTTCTTTCATCTTTGTCTATGCTTATGAGTGGAATTAGTTCTTTTGTCTCTGTTTAATGATCCTATGGTAACTGTCATCTTACTTTTGATTGTTAAGCAAGAATAATAAGCATCTTTGGCTAGTTTGTTGACCCATCATATATATGGTTTATGTATGTTTTGGTTAACTAATTAGTTTTCTTATCCATTTGTTATACAAACCTATCTGACAATAGCTCTTGAAGGCCTTGTGTTGCATGAGTATAGTTAAGACTGTCTTGAGAATACAATCCAGAGGTTAGGATATTCATCTTGATCCAAACCCACACTTATTATTGAGAAAATAGTTTCCAAAAAGATTAAGTTACCAGGCATCTCTGACTTACAACCTAGGAGAGTTTCCTGGAGTTGTTACCCATGATTTTGGTCATCATGATGATGTATTGATGATGGTGTACTCAGGCTCTTCATTAGAACTTTCTCCTGAGAAAAGTTACCTTCATCTCTTTCCAGAAATCACATTTTTAAGGACTGTTCGTAGGCTGCTAGTATATTTGCCTGCGAGAATGCATGATTCTCGCAGGTTGCCTTAAGCCAGAGTGCGAGAAGTTCGCACTGTGTTGAACTGCTAGGGTGAGAACTCTTTATAAAGCAAGGAAAAATATGAATTCTCGAAGCTTCTAGAAGGGAATCTTCTAGAAGGATGAGATGGCATTCGAATGGTTATCCTAGTACTGGATTCCCTGATATTTTGGGATCATTCTTATCTAAGTAACCAATTCATTCTCTTCTATATATTGAGTGAATTCTCATGGAAAAGGTTAAGCAAGATTCATTGGAGAATTGGTGAAAGACTGTATGAAGGACTGATGCTGCAACAGCTAAGAACTCCAACAAGTTTATCAAAGGTGGTTGATCTTCTTCATGCAAGTGAGCAAGTGTGTGTGTCGAAGCCAAGGGCCATCGAAAGGAAGTTTGCAACATCAAGGCTCAGGTTGTAATCTTTACTTTCCATCAATAT
>ML778547.1:26782-38019 GCA_009831015.1 Picea engelmannii
GTGGTTGATCTTCTTCATGCAAGTGAGCAAGTGTGTGTGTCGAAGCCAAGGGCCATCGAAAGGAAGTTTGCAACATCAAGGCTCAGGTTGTAATCTTTACTTTCCATCAATATGATACAGTAATATGTCCCTTTCCCATAAAGATAATTCCACTTTATTGTATAACTCCTTGATCATATACATAGATTCATTGTTGAATAGATTGTGCTTTCTTCACTTCGGTTGGTTTGTATTGTTTTGGTCTTGACTGTACGAGAGCACTGGAGTGAAGCGGGAGAAACAAAGACCAAAGGAAGTGATCATAAGGTATGTACTTTGTTCTTGCCTCCTATTTAATTCAATGGTTAGAATCTAGGGAAAGAGTCATGTTTTGTCTTGCTTTGTTCTAGATCCAGGTGGATCTAGGGAGATCGGTTTGTGTCCGCACTTACAGATTTATCCAATAACAAAATTGGCGACTCCACTGGGGATCATCCCATTTTCTTTGTGGCTTTTGATATTTTTCTGTGGCCATTTTCTCTGGTTTCACTTATCTCCTGTCCTATCAGTCTCTGAGTCTTCAGGATATCCTAATAGACCCTCTGGGTCCAGAAGTCTTTTTAAATTTTGTTTCATTTTTCAAATTTTTGATTATGTTCAGGAATTCTTGCACTGCACTTCATTGCAGCCTGCGAGAATAGGTAGAGTTCACACTTTGCCCATAGGTTTCAGTGCGAGGTTCTCGCACCCTGCTCAAGGGTCGCCTGCGAGAATCACTGATTCTCGCACTATGTTATATTGCCTGCCTGCGAACACCATTTTTCAAAAGTTTGGATTTGAGTTTTGGTATTTTCAGCTGCCTAGATCAGTTTGATTGCCTCTTATGAGTTTCTTGGACCTCTGATTGGTATCTTTCTTGTCTTTGCTTGTGTGCATGAACAATCTTAGGGTTTCAAGGCTTTTCTTGTCATTTGTGGCTTGACTTTCCTTTCTTGGATTTTCTTAGCAAAACCATTCTCTCTGACTTCAGAATCCGAATGTGTTTGATTAGTTAAGATCCAGTGATTGGTTGAAAGTTAAGTTTGCTTGGTTTTTCTCATTTGCTTATGGTTTGAAAGATCATTTTCTTTTGCATTTGAAAAGACTTAATTGATTTGCTCTTTATTTTTGCTTGCATTGAAAGAGTGGATTGGGTTATTTGCTTGTTCGTTGATTTGATTTTTTGTGCTCTCATTGGCATAGTGAGGGTCCTTTTTGGAAAGTGAACAAAAGTTTTTTCTTTCAAAAACTTGTTTTTGTTTTTAGAAAACATTAAAAAAATCAAATTATTGAGATTGTTGAAATATTTGAAAAAGACACAATAGAGTTTTTTCATATGATAAAGTGATTGTTGGCAATTGCATTTTGAGGAAAGTGTGCATTGTAGTTTAAGGTTGATCTGGAAAACTTTCTCTCTCTCCCATACATAGGATTCATTGAACGAAAAGTGATACATTTCATTCTCATCCTTGCATTGTTGGGTCAGATTCATACAACATGAGTTTCATTTCCGTTACCTTTGAGTAAACAACAGCTCCTAATAACACTGCGTAATCATAAAATTTATCTAGTAACTCTTTTCTAGGGCTCTTTTACACCAACATTTAGCTAGGCTAGTGCTTTGGAGTAGAAAGAGAGATACACTCTCCAAAAGCATAAAACACACAATAGCATCTTGTGTTAGGGAGTGTTAATTCCATTTGCAACATCTTGTCCTAGGAAGCCCTTCTCACACAAGGGTCAAGCACGAGGTCGCATTGGTATTGGCAGAGTTACTCACCTTGCTTTGTTGGTATTAGTGTAGAGATTGCACGTATTACGGGGATCACTCGGAGGTATACCCACAATGATGAGTGGAAGCCTTTTGAGTTGATTTCGGGCTAGATACCCTGCCCTTGCGTGTGGATCGGACCATCGACTGTTCCCCCAGGCTTTATTGTTGTTGGTGGTGACCTTAGTGGCCTGTCTCTCTAGGTTCTTACCCGAGGTGACTGTGGAGGGGAAAGTCTTCACGGTACCTGGAATTGACGTTGACCAAACTCACTTGGGCTCCTTGGAGGGTATACCCACGATTATGTGTGGGAGCTTGCACCAGGGTGTAAGTCCGTTAAGCAGGTCATCAGCGTAACTTTTCCACCCTAGCCCCGCCCCTTCTCGTCTTGTTGTTGCGACGTTGGATTTCATCACCAACTAGTGGCTTCGAAATTAGAAGGTCTTGTTTGCTTGGTAATTGCTTCCTAGATTTTGCTTACTAGCGCGTGTTGTTTGTTTCTCAAAGTTGACCATAGGATTTTCTTCGCAGAGCTTGTCACTCGTTTACAATAGCTCCCCCACGTCATTCACGTAGAATGCAGGGTTTATCTCTAGAGCATCTGGACGGTTCACAACCCTTGCCTACAACTACACCTGAGGGCTCTCCTTGGCAAGGTGAAGCCACAGTTGTTACCACACCACAAGTGGAATCAACTGATCCTCTAGAACCTTTTCGAATTACCAATACTAGAGAGGATTTTCGAATTTGCCGTGGTGAACAACCCTTTATGCGATTAAATTCTTTCGTAGAATTAGTTGTTACCTCTTCTGGATCACCCGTTGGGCCTTTTCCCAGTGTAGAAGGCCAAGATCCTTTTTGGTTTGCAGGTGATTTCCGCAGGACCCTTTTTAGTCCTGGTTCGCCCGTGGTCTCCGAAATCAACCCTCCGGTGTTTTCTGAGACAGAGTCTGTACCGGTAAATACCACTTATCACTTTACTCTTCCTGCTGAGATGGCCCATCTCGCGAACACTACGAGTGTCCCAACTGGGTTCATTACCGCTGGTCTTGCTCCTATCAACACACAACGAACGCCCAATGTCACTCCGACACTACCACCCAGATACCATGCGTTGAATGCCTTGTTGAATGCTTCTGCTCCAACACCTCCACAACCCTCGGCCGGTTCTCCAGGTGGTCCTTCTCTTCCTGGGCATCCTATTCCTGGTTTTATTCCGACACTCCCTCAATTTCCTTCTGGCAATCCTAATCCTAGTGGCACTCTCCCGTCCATTACACCAAATTTTTAGATTCCTGTTGGTGGACAAGGTGGTACAATTCAACCCCCTCTTACCGGACACATTTCACTTAATACACAACCTTCGATTGGAACACAACTTCCGGTTGGAACACCACCTACAATAGGGGGACCGACCCCACCTTTTGGACAAAATATAACTCCCTCTTTGGCCCAGTATTGGAATCAGATGATACAAAATCTTCCTCAAATGAGTGGGGGCACTAGCCTGTCCCTACCATAGGCCAACCATATCCAGGTATACCCAATCCTATTTGGGGTTAGGGTCAGAATGCTCAAACTCAAGTCCTTGCTCAAACTCAAGGTTACAATCCTTGGAACTATTATCCTCTTCAACCACCACCGAATCAGCCTGGGTCTTCCCATTATGGGAAGACTGCTTATGGTCCTACTGGTTTGCCGACAGGGCTTCCACCCCAAAGCCATCAGTACCCGTAGGTGAATCGACAGTTACCTTTTCTTGCTACTTTGGATTTGTCAGATTTGTCTAGGATTTTAAATGATCCTATTCGTCACTCTCCCCAATGGCCTGTTATTCCATCCAAGCTTCCATCGGACATTCCTAAATTCGACGGCAAAGTGGGAGAAGACTCAAATAATCACGTTATGACTTTTCACCTATGGTGTTCATCCAACTCATTGATGGATGACTCTATTCGTTTATGTCTTTTTCAACGAACCCTTATCGGTTCTGCTGCGAAGTCGTATATTGAATTGCCACGAGGTTTCTTCTCTGATTTCAACACCCTAGCTATGGCTTTCCTTACACATTACCAGTTACCGATCCGTTATGATACCGGGACTGAGATTTTGACTTCCTTCAAACAGAAAAAAGGCACTCATATATCTGATCATATCCATGAGTGGTGAAGACGTCGACGTCTCATTAAACTTGAACTCCCCGATCAATTACTGGCAGAATGGTTTACAAAATCCTTTGTGAACGAAATTGGTAAGGACATTTCCATGGGTGGCGTTGTCACGGAAGAGCAGGCTATAAGTCGTGCTCAATATCTTGATCTCGTTTATTCGCAAATGGGAACACTTTACGATTTTCTACCTGAGTTACCTCGTCCTGGTACTTCCAGCACTTCAGCTACTCCAGTTGCCTCGCACGCAACTGACGGTGTGATTGGTACTTCCCAAGCCCAATCACATTCTGTTTCAAGCTCAACCCCTAATTCTGCTTCTTCTAATGTTCAAAATGCTACGTCTCCTGCTGCTCCCACCGATAAAACTTCTGAGGTCAATGCTGTCCAATATACCCCAGCCGGTAAAAACAAATCTAAAAAGGGGAGACAAGAATAAGGAGGGCAAAAACAATAATCAAGCAGAGCAAACTAAAACCACTCCTGTTGAAGATCGGGATAAGCGCAAACCACGATACCCTTGCCTTACCTGTGGTGATGATCACTACACGAAGGATTGTCCACGACGTGCTGAGGTCACTAAGTTCCTTCAAGGAACCCCAAAACCATCTACACTGGCTGTCTTGTCCCAACCCTTCCCGTCTCAACAACAGGCTCAGTTGGTCATTCAAGACCAACCCTCCTCTTCTACGACATCATATGTTTTGATGTGTACTGGTGATTCTAAGCAGAACAACGTTGCACTCATGACTCGAGCCAAAGATTATTCTCCATCTAAGGAGAAGGTTGATGATTTACCTCCTTCATTGGTCCAACCCTCTCCCGCGACTCCACCTACTAACGGTCCTCTTCATATCGAACGACCGAGCCTTGATACAGTTCTTCGACCACCCCCAAAAGGTGTCGTTAAGAAATCGGCTTTCAATCCTCATGTTCGTGCGGCCCAGAACTATAGTATTGTTGAAGATCTGGCCCAGGCACCTTCAGCGATGTCAGCCCTTGAAGTCCTTCAGTCTTGTCCTGCACAACGGAGGGCACTGTTGAAAGCTATAGGTGGAATTGACCTGACAGATACAAATTTGATAGTCTTTGACTTGGAAGATCACATTCCAAGATTACCCCCTCAACTCGCATTTCAAATACAAGTGGTTGTCTCCGACAAAGAACATTTGTTGAGCTGTTATTGACGAGGGTGCCTTGATGTGTGTTATGTCTCTTGCTTGTTGGAAAGCCATTGGCTCTCCTCCTTTACATGAATCCCAGAACACTCTGAAAGCCTTCAATGGCTCTAGTTTTAAGCCTTACGGTGTTCTTCCTTCGTTTCCTATCACACTAGAAGGAAAGACGGTCCAAATTGAAGTGGAAGTATTTGACGCTCCACTTGATTATAATATTTTGCTTGGCTGCAGCTGGATCGATTCCATGTGTGCCATTGTGTCGACACTTTTCCGTGTAGTACATTTCCCTCATCAAGGAAAAGTTGTTACCATTGACCAACTCGCCTTCTTCAATTCTGATACTTGTACTGGCAACGTGTCATTTATTGCTAAAACCCCACCGGGTTATGAGAATGTCGGGGTAGGCCTTTTAAAGGACTCCTCGTTAATGGGTACTTTTCCCATTCCATCGCCCGATGTTCCACGCCCGTCAGTTGCTTCTATCAACATGATCTCCACTATACCTCACAAACTTCCTGCGTCACATGACCCTTGGCTTGTCCTTGACCCTAGAGATCATTTTCGTTTCGGCGACGTGATGCCGTTAAGTCCGGTTGAATCGGCATATCAGGTATTCAATCGACAACACCTTCTACCCCCTCTCTTGATGAGTTGTCTCCTGATCCTTTTGGTGTTATTTTTCCCACTGATGAGATGATCATGTCCGTCATGGAAGACACCCCTTGGAATGATGGGCATCATCGTTCCATACTTTTTCTGGAGCAATGGACTCTTGAGAACTACCAAGGGATTTTGACTCCGTCGACCGTTGTTGTCATCTCGATGGTTCCCGCGACTACACATGATGTGTTTACTGAAGGGAACTTAAGTAATATCTCGCCCACGATTCCCATTAACATATCCATTAAACCTGGGATAGTCGAAAATGTTCATATTGGAGCTTCATGTTCTCTCGACGAAATCGTCACCTATACATCTCTGTTCAAAGAATTTCGTGACATCTTCGCCTGGAGTTACGAAGAGATGCCAGGTATCGACCCTGCAATTGTTGTACATGAGATAAAGACATACCCCGGAGCTAAACCTATCCGGCAACGCCTTCGTCCGGTTCACCCCCGTAAAGCGACTGCTATAAAGCTCGAAGTTGAAAAACTTTTAAAAGATGGCTTTATTTATCCGGTGGCTCTTACAGAATGGGTTTCCAATCCTGTCCCAATTGACAAAAAAGGCGGCAGAATTTGTGTATGTGTTGATTATAGGGATATTAACAAAGCTTGTCCCAAAGACAACTTTCCTACCCCCTTCGTCGACCAGATTGTCGATGACTGTGCCGGAAGTGAAATGTTCTCTCTTATGGATGGTTTCTCCGGCTATAATCAAATTAACATTTCTCCCGAGGACCAACATAAAACTACTTTTATTTGTCCTTGGGGTACTTTTGCCTATAGGAAACTCCCTTTTGGTCTTAAGAATGCGGGCACAACTTTTCAGCGTGCTATGTCTTATGCTTTTCATGATATTAAGCATATCGTTCAACCCTATTTGGATGATTTACCCACTCATTCTATGCACAGAGTCGATCACCCTACCCACCTCCGAGCAATTTTCGTTCACTGTCGGTTCTATTGTATACGTTTAAATCCTCATAAATGCGTTTTTTGCGTAGAATCTGGTCGTCTTCTAGGTTTTATCGTTTCGCGTCAAGGGATCCGGGTGGATCCTATTAAGGTTGAGGCGATTCTTAAACTCCCTCCTCCTTCTACACTGCGCCAGTTGCAAAGTTTGCAGGGGAAAGCAAACTTTCTTCGTCATTTTATCCCTAATTACGCTGAGATAACTCGTGGTTTTACGCGGCTACTAAAGAAATATTCAGAGTTCGTCTGGGATACCATTGCCAACAATTCTTTTGAAGCTTTAAAGTTGTCCCTATTGCGAGCTCTGCTTCTCTTTCCTCCTGATTACAGTCACGATTATTTCCTTTATCTTGCTGCCTCGGAGTACACTATTGGCATGGTTCTCGTCCAAGAGGATGATGCGCACGACGAACATGTTGTTTACTACTTGAGTCGAAGTCTCACACCAACTGAAATCAAGTATCAACATGTCGAAAAACTGGCCTTGGCTGCCCTTCAAGCCGTCCAACGCTTCCGGCATTATATCCTCTAACGTAAGACTACGGTGATTTCTCATTGTAACCTTATGCAACATATTTTGACACGTCAATTGCTTGGGGGCAAGTACTCCAAATGGATTGTTATACTCCAGGAGTTTGACTTGGAATTCGATCACGCCAAGTCTAAGAGATCCTTAGTTTTTGCTGAGTTGATATGCGATTTTCCTCATTCTGCAACGGAAAATGTAGCAGTAGATTCATTACCCGATGAATCTCTTTTCCTTATTAGCACTGACGATCTTTGGTATGGGGATATCATTATATATCTCCAAACCCAGACTTTCCGGCCTACTTTGTCTAGTACTGAATGACGTCGCATATGCTATCAAGCACGTCAATACATTATCCTCGGGGATACTCTTTACCGTCGAGGAATTGACTTTGTTTTTCGACGTTGCCTAACATTTGACGAAGTCGAGAAAGCTCTGAATGAATGCCATTCCGGAGCATGTGGTGGTCATATGTCTAGGTATGCTACTGCCCAGAAGATCTTACGCGCAGGATATTTTTGGCCTTCTTTGTTTAACGACTACATTACTGCTGTTCAGAAATGCCATGCCTGCTAGACCTACAATCAAAAAAATTGGTCACATCTTGCTCCTCTTCATCCTGTGGTCTCAGTTGGTCCTTTTGCAAAATGGAGCATCGATTGCATGACATGTCACCCTCACTCGGCTGGGGGGCATGGTTACATCATTGTAGCTGTTGATTACTTTACAAAATGGGCTGAGGCGATGCCGACATTCGATAATACTGGAAACACCACAACGTTGTTTCTTTTTAACCATGTCATAGCTCGTTTTGGTGTCCCCCAAGCTATCGTCGCTGATCACGGTAGCCACTTTAGGAATTTTATGATGTCTGAACTTACAGAAAAGTTGGGTCTTCGCCATGATAACTCAACGCTCTATTATCCACAAACTAATGGTCAAGTCGAAGCAATCAACAAAGTTCTAATAACTATGCTCTGACGGATGATAGGAATTCATAAAAAAAGTTGGCACACAATGTTGTTTTCGGCATTGTGGGCATACCAGACATCTGTCAAATCCGCTACTGGGTTTACGCCTTTTCGATTAGTCTATGGTGTGGAAGCCATTCTTCCTATAGAATGCGAGATACCCTCTCTGAAGCTAGCTGTCGAACTCTTACCCAACACTTCTGCTGAAGAAGAACGTCTATTGTATCTAATGCGATTAGACGAGACTTGACGTGACACCACTCTAGTAATAGAAGCCCAGAAGAAACGTGTTAAAGCACAATATGAAAAGCATGTCAAGCCTCACATTTTCTCCGAAGGTGATCTTGTTCTTCTCTATGAACATGATTGAGATGTGTTAGGAGCTGGGAAATTCGAACCCATGTGGCGAGGTCCTTATATTGTTCGCCGAGTTTTGGAAAAAGGAGCATATGAGCTGGTAGATTACGATGGTATCCCTTTGAGTGAACCCCAGAATGGGTTGTACTTGAAGAAGTACTATGCATAAATCATTTGTGCACAAGTACATGTATTTTAATGTATCATACTTTGTGTGTGTTACTATAGTTTTCTTTTGTCGTTATCTGGTCTCTGCCCTTATGTGACGTTGTGTTTGATTTCCATATGTCAGAGTCTTCGCTATCCTATATTGGCTTCGCTGATGGTGCTAGCCGTAGTACTCGGAACCTTGCATCCGTTGTGTGGGCAATCTATGCCCCAACAAACGAACTTGTATCTTTATGAGGTGTGTGCCTCGGCCGTGCGACCAACAACATTGCAGAGTATAGCGCCGTTATTAAATTATTGGTTGATGCTATCTCACTCAGAATTCGTCATTTGGTTGTGCGACTTGACTCCTAGCTTGTAGTACTACAACTAAGTAATATCTACTCTATTCGAAGTCCTACTTTGTTACGGGTGTATTTGCGAATTCGCCTCTTGGAACGTTATTTTGATCACATTGAATATCATCATATTCCTAGATGTCTTAATACATTAATAGATGCATTGTCTAATTATGTATTGGACAGACATTTGAATCATTTGTAAATCAAACACATTAAAATTCACACGATATAAAGTAAACCGGTAGAAGCCATCTGTATATATAACGATCAAAAGAGTTTTTTACAAAAAGTTTGTCCGAAGACCAAAATATCAAAAGTTGAAGCTTATAGCTTCTACAAAGTGATGTCATGGATGATGTTCACGGTAACACATGACTGTCCTAACAACCCTACGGAGCAGTCGACTCATAGCTGCTGATACCCCTACAGTATGACGTTGATCGCGTCGTGGAACCTCTTCCAGAGTCATATCTGGAATGTCTGCTGTCAGGCCCTCTAGATTCTGTTCCACTACTTGGTAATCCTCAGCATACTGTGGTGTTGCCGCTACCTCTCCTCGCCGCTGGATGAGAGAAGTGTCGGGAGGTCTGTAAGGTCCAACATCTGTGTTATCAACAAACGATTTTGTATTAGTTTTTGGATGAACATATAAAACAAAAATATTTGAATATGATAAAAAATTCAAAAACATTTAAAAAGAGAAAATGCGTGTACTTCTTACCAAGGTCACCCCACTGAGTATCCTCTGGTAGTGATAAATCCGGATCTCCTCGAAAATCCAACCCGGCATAAGCGTAGTCATCAACCATCAACATCTGGGTTTGAAGCCAGTCAAAGAAAATATCGTCGTACTTGATGATCAGTCCTGCTACGTGCTGGGCCATGAGCCGACACCATCTCAACATCCTTGGATCCCTAGGACCCGGTACGTTCCACTCATCCTGTAGTCTAAATATGAGGACCCTCTCAAGGAAGAAGGACACCAACAAAGATCCATACTCAGATTGCTTTAGGTTACCACGTCTGCATTTAGTCAATTGCTTTTTGATACTACGAAGCACAAAATCTGCCCAGTTGAATACTCGAGGCTCAGTACACTCGATGGTGTACTAGAAGTAGCTTTGTAATGCCATATGAGGAGCAGAGCTCCCAACCATCCGAGCTATAGTGAAAAGGATAGTATGGAGGGTCAAGTCTTGTACCCCCCAGATAACCACTTTTCCTTTATGTCTCTCAGCCTCGGGAACGCAGTATTGATTGCAGTACTCACTCATCTTTAGCCCACCACCTCTACTACCGGTCAGGCTAACATAGTACCCATGCCTGGACAATCCAGTCAAAAAGTATATGTCCTCAATGTCTATGGAAAGTGTGTGAGCCCCCACATGAAAAACCTATTGATCTGGGTCCCACATACGCACCAGGTATTCTAATAGTCTGATTTGGGCCCTCATGCCCGGGATGCGAAAGTTCTTTAAGAGCCCACAATGTCTCAAAGTAGCTATGGTAGGCAGATGATTTTCGGCCATTGTATTATCCTCTTCATGTTCCCTTTCACGCCACTCAAGTACCATGGTGATGGCCAATTATCTGCACAAGGAACACAATAAGAGGATTAATAACTTTTTTCATGCTTTGAATATTTTTCATTAGCTTAAAATTTTAAATTTTTTTGGGCTTTGCGGTTCTCGCAGGTGCCCCATGGGAACAGTGCGAGAACCTCACAGGTGGCTTAAGGCTCACCTGCGAGAATGCCTCATTCTCGCAGGCCCCGTATGGCCAGCCTACGAGAATTGCAGCGCGCTTGTAGGGCTTGAAAACTAAACTCAAAACTAAACATTTAACCAATGAAATTACAAATTTAAACCATGAAAATGTCAAGGACAAAGAGCTTACCTTAATGTCGCAGACGACTCGCTGAATGGTCTCTCGTAGCTTCCGCAATCTAACACCGAACTCGGAGGGTAAAAGAAGGTAAAAAAGGGGTTTTTGGAGCTCAATAGTGGAAATGTAAAATGGTGTGGTAAAAAAGAGTATTTACTCATTTTATTTACTTTTACTATATCATTTTGGGTTTTTATGATTATTTATTGATTAAACCC
>ML778547.1:88043-102496 GCA_009831015.1 Picea engelmannii
AGGACTTCTTAGAAGGTTCTACTTCTAGAAGATTCCTCCTCTAGAATGTTCTTAGGTGATGGTAGCACTATATAAAGGGGTTCAAGCAATGTAATGAGACATGAAGAGAAATGTTGTGTTTGGAGCGGTAGCTCAATAGGAGGATGCCCCCTCGAAGAGGCAAGTGAACATGAGAGGATCCCTTCCATAATAGGATCCATTGTATGGTGTTGCCCTACCTCAAGGGTTTGATGGCAATAAAAGAGATTTTGCATATTGTTCTTGTATATCTACTATGGTGATTTTGTATTCAGTATTGGGTTCTTAACAAGTGGTATCAGAGCACTTTCTTTGGCCGGAGTTGTGGGCAACTATTTTTTATTTTTGCAGATTTTTTTTTTCGGAAAGAAAAAAGAGGGCCGCGACTTTCTTGAATTTTTCAGTATATTTCTGTGAAAAATTTGCAGAAAAGGGTTGTATAGATGAGTTCCTCTCAGAAAAACACCCAATTTAAAAAAAAAAATCGTCCAAAATGGAGTCCGGAAGGCCAAGATATTGAGGTTTTAAAATTTGCAAATTTTCAGGGTTTTTTCTGCGGACGGCGGCGCGATTTGTTTTTTTTATTTATGTAGCATTTGGAGGAAAAATTTGCCCAAATAAATTACATATATGAGTTATTCTCACAATTTCACCCAATTTCAAAAAAAAAATCAGCCGAAACAGAGTCCGGGAAGTGAAGTTATGAGCATTTTAAGTTCAACAGTTTTTTAGGGTTTTTCCAGAAAAAGCCACGATTTTCTGCCGAAACTTATTGGGTCTATTTTTGGTTTTTTTTTCATGAAGGTTGAGGGATTGAAGAGTTCATAGGGTGCTCAGATGACTATTTCTTTTCAAAACCTCAAAGAACTTCTTGAAGCATTCAAATCTCAATTGTATGACACATTGCATGACAAATTTCATGACCTTGCAGATGACCTCAATAATAGGCTTCGTAGTTCATTGGATAGCATCCATGAGAGATTTATTATGGAAGACATCATCAGGGATGAATATAATAAAGAAATATATGCTTGGTACGATTTTGAGGCAGATTGTGATGATTGGTATATGGATAGTTGTCATTTCTGGGATGACAACCACTTCCATATTTTATTTGATGACTCTACTCCACCTTCTGTAGAGAACATCAATGTCCCAGATCCGGAGCTAGTTACCAGCGTTCAGTCTGCATATTCTATAGTGGTATCATTCCTTCCAGATTCTGCTACGACCATTTTCCACTATGTGAATGGATCTTCTTATTTGGATCCACATGATAGGTGTCAGTCTTTGGAGCGTCATTTGGAGTTGGTTATTGGGTTCCAAAATCTTCTTAGGGGAGTTCACATGAGCACTTGGACATGGGACCCTAGATTACAATGGTGGTTGGACTACATTAGCATGGTGGCTTTACTTTCTACATGGGACCTTGGTTCTCTAGTCTTCTTCAGCATTATGGTCCACAATTATCCATGGGACCCTGGTATATGGTTGTACATCAAGTGTTGAGGACAACGCTTTCATAAGGGGGATGGAATCTAAGGTAGCTAGAGAGGTAGTGGGGGGGCCTAGAGGGCCCATAGTGATAATAGTGGAGGTCATTTAATGTAAGGTGGACTAGGTCCACTATATTATTAAATAAGGTCCACTATGGTAGTTAGATATAATAAATGTAAGAGGACTTCTTAGAAGGTTCTACTTCTAGAAGATTTCTCCTCTAGAATGTTCTTAGGTGATGGTAGCACTATATAAAGGGGTTCAAGCAATGTAATGAGACATGAAGAGAAATATTGTGTTTGGAGCGGTAGCTCAATAGGAGGATGCCCCCTCGAAGAGGCAAGTGAACAAGAGAGGATCCCTTCCATAATAGGATCCATTGTATGGTGTTTCCCTACCTCAAGGGTTTGATGGTAATAAATGAGATTTTTCATGTTATTCTTGTATATCTGCTATGGTGATTTTGTATATAGTATTGGGTTCTTAACAAAATTATAGTTTTGTAAGGCTGATAATGAAAGGTTGATAAAAGAACAGGAAAAACAAACTGGAATTAATGTAGTCCTACTGCAAAGTCTATCAGATATATAAAGACATTTGCAACATGGACCATCAGCTAGTCCTGTGGACAAACATCATACCAAGAAAACTCAAAGTCCACCTGAGATACAAAATCATGGTATTAAAAGTGGACACACAAGGAGGAGCACCTAAAAGAAGGCCCAACATGGAGCCAAGAGACACTCTACGGAAGAATCCTCTAGTGAGGAAACTGACAACTTCAAGGCATCTTCTAGTAGCAAAACTAGTTCAAATTCCTAGAGGAGAAGAAAGAAGAGGAAACATTACAAGAGCCATGACCATGAAGAGTTTAATAAAGACAAACCACCCACTTTCGACGGAGAAATTGAAAAGGGGGAAGAAGCAAAAGTTTGGTTACTAGGCTTGAATAAGTACTTCAGGTTCCATGTCTACTTTGAAAACTTAAAGGCTCAAATAACTATTTTTAACTTGAATGGAAAGGCATCCATTTGGTGGGAGGACCTTAGGAATGTGAAAGGAATCCATGAAAAGGACTTGTCATGGAAACAATTCGAGAATTTCTTCAAGAAGAAGTATCCGTCGAAAAAATACTTTGATGGGAAGACCAAGGAGTTCTATGAACTCAAGTTGGGGAAACTCACAATAGATGAATATATCAACAAATTTCTTGAGCTGATGAGGTATGTGCCCTACATAAAGGATGAAAAGGCAAAGATGCAATGATTTATTAGTGGGATGCCTCATTTCTTTCGGGATATAATTGAATTTGATGAGCCAAAGACTTTAGAAGACACCATCTGGAAGGCAAGGTACTACTATGAGAAATTCAAGAATAAGGTAGAACCTCGTCAGGATTGGAAGAAGAAAAGTAATTTGGGATTCAAGAAGAAGGGGTTTAAATCCTCAAGATTTAAGAATCAAGGGTAAATCTCTAAGATGAGCCTTCCTACAACAAGTGTGTATCAAAAAAATTTCCCATCTCAGAGTGGTATTAAATCCTTGGGAGCAGCCCCAGGTAAGACTGATAATACAAAGAGAGAAACCTTGAAATGTTGGGGTTGTGGAGAAGAACATCTACTAAGGGATTGACCCCATAGGTGACATTTCAATAGGAGGGCCTACAACATCCATGAGGCTACCATAATAAATGATGTGGCTAGGAACATGCCACAAATTTATGCAACATTGGATAATAGACAAGCTGACCACCAAGCTTCAGTGGTGGAGATGGAAGGTATGATTTCCAACCATCTAGTTTCCATTTTAATTGACCCTGGTTGTAATCTGAGTTATTTTTCTCCTCGAACTGTTGAGAAATGTAAATTAAAACAAGTAAAACATGTTAAATCATAGCTGGTACAACTAGCCACTAGAACCAAAATAAAGGTAACATAGGTCATACTAGCATGCCAATTCATTATGAATGGATCACCCACCCAAGAAACCCTAAATGTGGTCCCTTTAGGATCTGATGACCTGCTGATTGGCATGGTGGTTGGCTTCCCATAAAACCAAGTTGGATTGTTACAATAAAACTTTGGAGTGTGAAGATGGAGAAGGGAGAAAATAACCCTACAAGGAATTCAAAATCATGTCTCAGTGAGACAAATATCAACCCTTCAAGTGAATAAGTATTGCAGAAAAGGGTGTCCTTTGTTTGCAATACAAGTATTGAACTATGTTGAGAACAATAAACAAATATTAGAAGACCATGCCATATTAATAGAGTATAAAGATGTGTTTCTAGAGGAGGTACCAGGTCTTCCTCCAAGAAGAGATATTGTCTTTTCAATAGAACTTGTACCAGGAGTGGTGCCAGTTTCTAGAACACCCTACAGAATGAGTACACCAGAGCTAGTGGAGCTCAAACTATAGATAAAGGAGATGTTGGACAAAGGATACATTTGACCTAGTGTGTCTCCATGGGGAGCCCCATCCTTGTTTATGAAAAAGAAGGATGTCACACTCACTTTGTGCATAGACTATAGACAACTTAATAAGATGACCATTAAGAATAAGTATCCCTTGCCAAGAATCAATGACTTGTTTGACCAATTAAGGGGTACTGCACTTTTTTCCAAGATTGAATTGAGTTCTGGATACCATCAAGTTCGAATTAAGGATGAATACATCCACATAACAACTTTTAGGACAAGATATGGGCACTATGAATTCGTGGTGGTGCCATTTGGGCTTACCAATGCACCAACTACTTTTATGTGCTTAATGAATAATGTACTCAATAAGTTCTTGAATAGATTTGTGTTGGTTGTCATTGATGATATCCTAATCTATTCTAAGAGTAGGGAAGAACATGAAGAACATCTCAAGTTAGTGCTTCAAGTGCTAAGAGAACATCAACTCTATGCTAAGTTTAGTAAGTGTGACATTTTCAAAAAACAAGTCCATTACTTAGGCCATGTTATTTCTGAAGAAGGAGTGGTAGTTGATCCTGAAAAGATAAAATCCTTTATGGATTCACTAGTACATTTGGGTCAAATTTTGAAGACGTGTTCGTAGAAATTGCCACTTTATATTTCAGGGAGAACGAAAAACATCAGACCCCCTCTAAAATCATTTCACATGACGTCAATTTTCCAACGACACAGATATCGTCTCTGTTGCGAAATTTCATGCAGACACGTGTTGTCTCGTACTTCACTATCCAAGCCCACTATGGATGTCGCTACAATGACATCAATACATCTCACCTGCGACGCCACATACCATCGATCTTATGAGGTCTACACTATATCAATGAAGTCTCAATGCCATGACAATGATTCTAGGAACATCAGACGACCGACGAAAGGTAACGTCGGTTGTCCGACGTGGATGCTATATCAATGACGTCTCATCTATGTAACACCCCGTTTCCCCCAGTTTATAAATATAACTATATTGGCCAAGGAACTATGGCAAACTCAAAGGTGTGAATGTTTGATTTGATGGACCTTTATATAAAATGTCGATGAATGTAAATTATGTTATTTTAATAAAAAATGGATACGTGTTGCACGACTGCTGGAAAGGGGATTTGCAAAGAGAAACCACAAATTCTATGAAAATGTGGTGGAGGGGACCATGAATGGTTGCGTTAATCTCCATCGAACCAGTACTTTGATATATTTAATTGCTCAGGATCAGAACAACCCTCTGACTTAGGAATGAATGATAGTCAGGCTGGTAGGTGGGAAGACCTCCTCAAGAGTTAATAATGGGATGGGGCAAACCGCCCATCTGTAAGGCTTCCATACCTGACCACGACTGGGAATTCGAGCGACACACAATCTTGCTGAGGAAGGCAAGAAAGGAAGTGTGGTGAGAAGAGGAAGACCTATGAAGAGTGTAGAGATGATAGATGAATCTCTCAGGTATGAGGAAGGACAGAAAGAGGAAAGTGAGTTCTGATCGCAGAAAATAGAGATTGAGTCGGGAGAAGGAGACTAACCTTTGTCCCTATCTATTTCTGTACTGGGAGAAGGAGAGTAACCTTTGTCCCTAACTTCCATTGAGTTGGAAGAGAGAGATTGAATCTCAAAGCATCGTGGTCTAAGCTCGGGGGTGGCCAGTGGTAAATCCATTAGGAGTGAATGAGCCTATGGTTGGGTGGAAACACACACCCCTTTCAGCAGTCGCATCATGCCTTATGGTTCTGATAAGTGTTTTCATTCCTTGTTCTTTGAATTGGAAATAATGGATGCATGAGTGTATTTATATGTCTATAAATGGTTTCTGTATTGAAATGATTAAGTTATGAGTATGCGTTAGTTCCCCTGAGAACTTATGCTTCTGCTTGATTTTCCATATGCTCCAGTTTAATCCCTCGAAGGCATTTCCCCAGGGAATTACATCATAGTTCCAGAGTCGGAGCAAGCCTCTTGGCACTATTACCATTTCGGTAATCTCATGAGTTTACCTTGCCCCATTTCAGAGCTTAAAGTTCTGTGAGTTAGGGAGGTGTTTCCTTCAGACCAGTATTCTAAGAGACTTTGAACTTGCGCCCAAGTCCTTAACAAAAAACCTGGCTAAGAGTAGAGTTCATAGCCCAAGAGTCATTTGAAGTTCCATGTGACCTAGGTATAGGAACCCTGCGCTAAAAGGAGTTAGCTCATAAAGGTTTCAGAACTTCAGGAGCTCTAAGCTCTGAGATGTCAAATTTCATGATAATGAAAGTTACCTGAACTACCAGAGTAACAAGAGCCATAGATGACTTAAGAACCTGATAGCGGAGACGAATGCGAGCCATTTATCAGGAGGAGAAGCCATCCTGGTCATCAGATCAACTCAAATACCATTGGAGTTAATGAAGTAAACACCAGTCGCTCGATTAAATCGATGGTTGGGAGTCATTGCAGAGTGTGGAGGTGAGATTAGCGAATGCGCTAGTTTGCGGCCTGTAATTCACCAACGTTGTTGATCTCGTCGGGTTGGAAGATCAATGACCAGGATTATATCAGAGTCGGGTGAGCACTTCCCAAATTGCGGAGATTGGACCCCACAATCACTATGAATCGTCGATCTGTGAATGAAGATCAATGGTGGGGAATCATTGCAGAGCATGAAGGTGAAATTAGTAGACGTGCTAGTTCGTGGCCCGCAATTCACCAACGTTGTTGATCTCGTCGGGTTGGAATATCAACGACCAGGAATAGACCAAGTTGGGCAAGTACTTTCCAAATTGCGTAGGTTGAGCTCTCTGATAAAGAGTGCACACATTGGGGCCCCACAATCACTGTGAACCACCTATCGGTGAGCACATCGGTATTGGCTGGATCATGACCATGAGACCTAGAAAATTTTCTAGGTGTATAGGCATGAGTTCCTTTGGAAATCCACGAAGTAATGGGGTCCTTCTGTGCCATCGATCCAGGAGAAAGGACATGTGTTAGCAGATCATCGAATTCAGGTGTAAGAACTCCAGGAGAAAGCAAGTGTGGAGAGGTTCAAACTCCCGAAGCCCGAAGAGCCGAAGTGGTTTAGAGTCGTCGATTTGTGGGAGACACACATCGATAGATTGTCGACTTCAGGTGTAAACACTCCAGAAGAAAGCGTGTGTTGGTAGGTTGACACTCCCGAAGCCTGAAGAGCCGAAGCAAATCTAAGACATCCAAGCTAAAGGGACAGGTGTCGTCAGATCCTACACTTCGAAGGAAAGTCACTCTAGGAAAAAGGGAATGTGTTGAACAAGGACTCCCTAAGGCCAGAGATCCAGAGTTCATCTGAGCCGTCCGTCAGCTGAGGACATGTGTCAACAAATATTCCATTTCTGAAGATAGCCACTTCGGAGGAAGGTGGGGTCATGAGAGTTGAGAAATCCTGAAGTAAATCATGACCATTGATTTGAAAGAGATGTGCATCGATCGATTGTTGACTTCAGGTGAAATCACTCCAGGAGAAAAGGTGGTGTGAGCGTCCGGGACTCCCGAACGCTAAATCCCCAAAATGGACCCGAGCCATTGATTTAGATGGATGCATGGCACCTGATCTGGAACTTCGGGTACAAACTAATTTAGAGGAAAAAGAGTTGGATTGCTCGAAACTCCCCAATGTCAAAGTCCCGAAGAAGGTCATAACCGTCGATCACAAGGGACGCATGGTGCTCGACCTGTAACACCGGGTACATAGTAATTCATAGGGAAAAGGTGTAGTAACATTTGGAACTCCCGAACTCTGAAGTCTCGAAGTAAATTAGGGTCATCGAAATCCATGAGGACACGCAGCGTCGGATCATGAACTTCAAAATTTTGCTACTATGGAGGATTTCGCGTGGTGGTCGTCTTGGCGCCTGTTGTCTTGTCTTTTGGACATAACCATGGTCATATGAAATATAGGGGAATGAAAGAACTTGAATATCTTGGGAGTAGATACCTACCTGCTCTGTGCTTGTTTCAGAGCATGGAGATCGTGGTTGGAAAGCTCTGGAAGAGTAGAATGGAATAGGGACCTCGATTGAGGGTATTGTTTTCTTAAGAAGAACATACATTTTTACGCCCCATCGTGGGTGTGTTACAAATTGGTATCATAGCAAGGTTACAACACTTGGCCTGCTTGGGCTCATGGATGAGTTGCTTAAAAACCATATTTAGAGTACTTTTAAGAATGACACCCTATCTTACCTCTTTCTTAAAGAGTCTGGTTAAACTTTTATTAAGGAAAAGAATGAAACTTTCTGCTGCGTGTGTGCATTTAAGAAATTTGAACTGTGTATTGTTCATAAAATAATAGATTGTTGGCTAACAATAAGTGTTTTTTCAACACTCGAGCAGTCAGTAAATCACGGGAAAAGAAAATTCAATTCTAAATGATGGTGATGTGCTATGAAGTGGGGGATGTCTCCCACAATAGAGATGAATAATCTGATGAAAGGAGGGCGGTGGAAACCCCTACGGATCTGGATGAAACTGTAAGGATCCTCAAGATCGAATTACAGAGTTGCAAGGCCGACAACGAGAGATTGATACATGAGAAAGAAAAACAAACAAAAATTAATGTAGTCTTGCTGCAGAGCTTATCCGACATACAAAGGTAGCTACAACATGAACCCTCAACCAACCATGTGGACCGAAAACATGTGAAGAGAAGTCAAATTCCACCTGAGATCTGAAAACATGGACCCATAAGTGACCACACTAGAAGAAGTACCTCGAAGAAGGCCCAACCTGGAGTCAAGGGACACTCATCGAGAGAGTCCTCTGGAAAGGAAGTTGGCAACTCTGAGGGACATTCTAGTAGCAAAACTAGCTCACATTCTCCAAGGAAAGGAAAGAAGCGAAAGCATTCCAAAAGTCATGATACTGAAGAATTCAAGAAATCCAAACCACCCTCTTTCGATGGAGAGATTAAGAAGGGGTAAGAGGCTGAGGATTGGCTGCTTGGTTTAAAGAAATACTTCAAAGTCCATGACTACTATGAAAACTTGAAGGCTCAAATAACCATCTTTAACCTGAATGGAAAGGCTTCCATTTGGTGGGAAGACCTTACGAATGTGAAAGGAGTCCATGAGAAGGAATTTTCATGGAAACAGTTCAATAAATACTTCAGGAAGAAGTATCTATTAGAGAAATACATGAATGGGAAGATTGAGGAGTTCTATGAACTCAGTCTGGGACAACTCACCATAGATGAATATGTCAATAAATTCCTTGAGCTACTGAGGTATGTACCCTACATAAAGGATGAAAAGGTAAAAGTGCAATGATTTATTAGTAGGTTACCTCAGACCTACTGGGATAGGATTGAGTTTGATGAACCAAAGACCTTATAAGAGACCATCTAGAAGGCAAGGTATTGTTATGAATAGTTTGGGAATAAGATAGGACCTCACGAGGACTGGAGGAAGAAGAGTAGTTCATGATTCAAGAAGAAGGGGTTTAAATCCTCAATATTTAAGAACTATGGGAAGGGTTCTAGGATGAACCTTCCTACTAGAAGTGTGTATCAAAAACATTTCCCCTCTCAGAGTGGAAATAAACCTTTTGAGGCAGTCATAGGAAAGACTGATAACTCAAAGAAAGAACCCTTAAAATGTTGGGGTTGTGGAGAAGAACATCGGTTGAGGGATTGTTCATATAAACAACAAAACAATAAGAGAGTCTACAATATCCAAGAAGCTACCACCGTTAATGATGTGGCTAGGAGCATGCCACGAATTTATGCATCCCTGGACAATAATCAAGCTGATCACCAAGCTTCAGTGGTGGATATGGAAGGTATGATCGCCAACCATCTAGTTTCTATATTAATTGACCCTGGTTCTAATTTGAGTTATGTGGCCCCTCAGACTGTTGATAAGTGTAAACTACACCCAGTTAGACATGTTAAGCCATGGTTTGTACAACTAGCCACTGGGACCAAAAGAAAAGTAGCAGAGGCCATACCAACTTGCCAATTCATCATGGATGGATTTCCCACCCGAGCGATCCTTAACATACTTCCCCTGAGATCTTATGACTTGTTGATTGGTATGGATTGGTTGGATGCTTATAAAACTAAGTTGGAATATTACCATAAAACTTTAGAATGTGTAAACAAAGAAGGGAGAAAGATAACCCTCGAAGGGATTCAGAAGCCTGTCTCAGTGAGACAAATATCATCCTTTCAAATGAAAAAGTATTGTAGAAAGGGGTGTCCTTTATATGAAATATAGGTGTTGGAATCTGTTGAGTATGACAAACCAAACCTAGAGGGCCACCCCATATTAAGAGAATATAAAGACATGTTTCCAGAAGAGGTACCAAGTCTACCTCCGAGAAGAGACATTGACTTCTCGATAGAACTTGCACCAGGAATAGTGCCAGCATCTAGAACGCCCTATAGGATGAGTATGTTAGAACTGATAGAGCTCAAGCTACAACTAAAGGAGATGACAGAGAAAGGCTACATCTGACCCAGTGTGTCTCCATGGGGAACACCCATCTTGTTTGTGAAAAATAAATATGGCACACTCCGACTGTGCATATATTAAAACAACCATAAAAAAACAACAACTAATAAAGATCAAGTACCCCTTACCAAGAATCAATGACTTGTTCGACCAATTGGGAGGTGCTTCCATTTTCTTGAAGATTGACTTAAGTTCTAGATACCATCAAGTCCGAATTAAGGATGAATACATCCACAAAACAACCTTTAGGACAAGGTATGGTCACTATGAATTTGTGGTGGTGCCATTTGGGTTAACCAATGCCCCCGCCACTTTTATGTGCTTTATGAACAATGTACTCAACAAATTTATGGAAAAAATTGTATTGGTTTTCATTGATGATATCCTAATATACTCCAAGAATAGAGAGGAGCACGAAGAACATCATAGAATCGTACTTCAAGTACTAAAACAGCATCAACTCTATGCCAAGTTTAGCAAATGTGAATTTTTCCAGAAGAAAGTCCATTACTTAGGCCATGTCATCTCTAAAGAAGGGGTGGAAGTAGACCCTGACAATATCAAATCGATTATTGATTGGCCTACCCCAAAGGATGTATCTGATATCAGATCCTTCATGGGCTTGGCAGGATATTATAGAAGGTTCATAAAAGGGTTTTCCAAGATTGGTTGTCCAATCACCGCCCTTTAGAAAAAGGGGGTTAAATTCACTTGGACATCAAAATGTGAAGAAATATTTCAGGAACTGAAATACCTCCTAACCCATGCACTCGTGTTGAAGATTGCAGACCCTGATAATGATTTCCTCATGTGTACAGATGCCTGCAAGGAAGGACTCAGATGAGTCCTTATGCAAGAGGGATGTGTAATTTGATACACGTCCAGGAAATTGAATGAGCATGAAATCAATTATGTGACCCATGACCTAGACTTGGCTGCCATAGTGCATTCTTTAAAAATGTGGAGGCATTACCTTCTGGGTAGGAGGTTTGTGCTTATGACATACCATTGTGGATTGAGGCACCTATTTGATCAACCAAAACTCAATGCCAGGCAAGCTAGGTGGATGGCTCTCCTTAGTGAGTTTGATTTCGAAATCAAACACATCAAAGGAAAGGAAAATAGGGTGGCTGATGCCCTTAGCAGAAGTATAAAGACGATTCACCTAGCAACAGTAAGCACCTGTGAAACGAATTCCATGGAAAGAATCAGGAATGCACAAGAAACATATGCACTCTTCAAGATTGTGACCTCATACCTAAGGCAAGAGCCTACAGGGATAAAGTATGAAGGCTACCAGATGCTCGATGAAGGTCTACTGACCTACATAAATAGATTGTATATTCCAAACTATGACGACTTGAAGAGGTTCATAATGGATGAACTACACAAGAGACTTGTTGATGGGTCTTAAATCCCTAATTCAAAAGTAGGAACCAAACCCACCACCGAGGCCCAATTAGACTCTGCAACGTTTAGAATGGAATGGTTCTCCAGATCTTGCGATCCGGCCAATTAATCGATGGGCTTTAATGTTTTTGTTTGAAGGCTCTTCCTTCAGTTTGGACTATCTCTTTTGTATTTTCCCTTGGGTGGGACCGATGTGAGGTGTAATCTTGTATAAACCAACTTGGAAACAAAACAAAATTAAGTTCTAACTACTGGGGAAGAGGCTGAGCTTGGGATAACCCGCTACTCAAATGTGCAGACGACAATTCTATAGCATAGACCTAGTACTAATACGTTAACCATGTGAGCATCCAATTACTGTCTGATATTACTATTTATCAGAAAGAAAAAAACATTATGCAATAAGATAATGACAAACAAAATAATTCATCTACCATAATCATTCATCACATAATCACACAACGATTCATCATCTTCATCATTAAAGAAAAGAACAACAAAGCATTGCACTAGATAACTTGACAATAAATTGGACAGCTCTTACTTGTTACATCTATTCATGAAACAAGATAGGAAATAGTTCTTCTCTGCGTCCACTCACACATGCATTTGATGAAAATAACTTTGTCTTTGGTCCAGAAGGACTTCTCAATTCATAGCAACTTCAAAATATTTCTTAACAACCAGAAAGAAAGAGTTCTTGCAACAACCATAGACCCTTAACTAATTGGTCGATGTCTTTATTTATAATGTAAATTTCAACTAAAAATAATGGCTAAGTGCAGTTTAAGAAAAACAAAAATCGCCACGTGGCATCATCTTCTAACAGTTTCTTTAATAGTCAACTTAGGATATCACTCAAAAGGGTGAATTTTGTCATATTCCGACCAACTAATAAACAACTCTTCGCAGGCCTGGGCCCATGGAAATCTGTGTTGTTTTATCGAAGGTGCGTAAAATCCTCTGACCTCCATCGCATGCGCCTGATATTTCACCAGACTGGTGTTTAACTGCTATAGCACAATCTGAGCTCTGATCAGATGTTCCATAAACCTTTGCACTTGACTTGGAGCTGTGTCGGTCATTTTCGCCATCTCTTCGGGCCACAATGCATCTTGCCTGGTGTGCGATTCGACTGCATCGTGCAGGTCGACAAAGTCATCAGGGGTGCCAAAATCAGGGAGTCTGATATCCTTCATCACTTTGTTGATTTTACCCTAATGTTTTTTGCATTTGGCCCACTACTCTTTAATGTCTTGGTGTGTTTCGTGAGACATCTTATCCCAATACTCGACTGATCTTTTCATGTGATTGAGACTACTTTTTCCCAAGATCCGGATGCCATGTTCTTCTTTATCTCAGCCCTGCATCAATGTACTCGAGTCTTTCTACGGCCTACTGCCCCTTTTCATGCCATCTCTCTATGTCTATGCACTTCGCGAGCACCATGAGATTATCCTCCTGGAATTCAGAAATCTTCGCAGTAAAAGAGTGTCGCTACTTCTTGAACTTGTTGTAGGCCTCTTCGAACTCTCTCCTTAGGTAAACCGCTGTTTGAGTGGTGCCCTGATAGTATTCAACTATGTGGTGCAAATGTTCTAGTTCCTTATGGGTGGTGACCAACTCTATTTCATATTGTTTGGATCTATCCCGGTTGGCTTCCGAAATTGCCATTCCCACGCCGAGAAGCTCAGATGTTCAGGCATTTTCTGTGTTTATCAAGTTCTCCTCTGTGGTGATGAGGATGGAGTGATCCAATGTGATCCTCCTTTTCTTTATGGTTCTTTGGATGATGGCTCTCCTCTTTCTATCATAAGAGATCACATAGAGATCTGCTACTTTTTCCACTGGTTCTAGAATCTGCTGATCACCCCATGTGAGTGTGTTTCCTAGACTTCCGGTGGTGCGAATTTGTTCAAGATCTGGTTCCCGAACTTCCTCATTATGCTCCGAAGTCTCGAACTCTTCTTGAGTCTTATCGAGGATCGGACTGTCAAGTGCAATAGAGGCGTTGGGAGTGGGTTCGATACTTACTTGTGCATTGTCCATTGAAATGCCAATGTCCTTTTGCTAGAATCCTTCCTTTGGCTCGCTCAGTTCTGACTTGTCTTTTAGATTGTCTTCTCGATTCTTTGACGCATCAGGCATATTTGTGTCGAGGCCGCTTTCGTCTTCCTTTTCCTTTTATGGAATTTCCTAGGTTTGAACATCGGGAGCAGGAGAAGAAGTCTTCTTAGGTCCCTTTTCTTCTTGGACACACACAGGGGTTCTTTGACATGCTTCCAAACTCTCATCTTCACTGTATACATTGATGAACTCGGTCAAAGGGTTAGGAGCACTTGTTTCTACTGATACCCAACCTATCTCTGGTTGATTCATCGCGCCTGCTGGAGAATTGGACGATGGTGTTGTGGATCTAGGGTCATTTGACCCGTTGATGTTGTTTGCACTCTTTTCGTTGTTTGATGAGCAAAAAGTCAGTGCTTACATGCCTAGTTGGGCTCTGCTAGTCATGACAGCTGTATGGTAAAAGGTTAGAAAGAAAACAACAAAGCTATTAACAAGAATTAAACAAAAACTAAATGAAACTATGAGCATA
>ML778547.1:122121-166348 GCA_009831015.1 Picea engelmannii
TTATTTTCTTTCAGTTGTTAGTTAGATTGTATTTAGTTTTGTTTTCTTTTAACCCCATGCTGCCACAGATGTTCTGTCCTGATGAACCCAACAGGATATGCAGAGCGTTCTCCATTTTGCTCACCTGGTGACCGATTGAACGCGAACAATGTGTACATAATAACGTTGGATGAAAACATATGAATTGAAGTGTAAAACACCCATAAGCCAGTACGTACTTGTAGTTCTTGCTAAAATTGTTGTTTTAATACTCACTGGACCTTAGAATCTTTCTCCGGCTCGCTCATCTTGCTCTTCTGGGTGATACGAACTTCTTTGTGCACAGAGTGAGGTCATAAATAATGACTCAAAAGAATATAATGGGAGAGATCCTACCAGTCGGATCAACCAGTTAATACGACTAATGGATGCAATTCAAAACAACCTGCCATCGAATCTCTGCAAATAAATTCTACGTTGGTTGACGACGGAGTCNGGGGGGGGGGGGGGGGGGGGGGGGAGATGCATTGTATCGGGAGTTTTAAACGGTCATTTTGGTTTACACACGAATAAGAAACTAATGCATGATATTGGAATTAATTAATCTTTTAAATGCATCGTATCTAGCATATCTTAGAGCTAGAACGTCCCATCATGTCGCATTTCTCAGCAGACAGGTCGAGGATCGATGACACCTTGCATATGTTTCCATTGGTATCCTTCTTAGAAAACTTCCGATGCCGACGAGTATCAGGGATCGATGATCGAAAATATGTTCAAGCGCGTAGTTTCTTTGCAGGTTACATCTTTGTGAATCTCCGATGCTGATAACATTTCGGCAGTCGACGATCGGTGATATCCTTCCTTCACTTGCGCGACACTTACTTTCTTAAAAAATTCTCGACACCGACGAGGGTCGGTCATCGGCGACATTTATTGCGTAGCACCTGTCACGTAATTAAGACTTCCTTTCGCCAACGTCGATGGGGGTCGAGACTCGGCTATTTTGGTCCAGAGGATCTCTTGGTTCTTTAATCAAATGTTAGTCTTTGTTAATTCATGATGATTTTCACTTGCCCGAACAACTTTGAAAGACTTAAAAAATGAAAAACAGAAGATGAGCATAGACAACATTTTCATACTAAGATCGAATTAGACTTTCACAAGAGATCAAGTGGTACCCAAAAAGTGAAATTTGACATAGACTTTTAGGGTGTTTTGAGTGCTCAACAAGACCATATACTGGTCACCCAGGATACCAGAAAATGATCACGGCCACTAGGAAACAATTTTATTGGCCTGGATTGAAGAAAGACATAGCTGACTATCTAACCAAGTGCCTAGAATTCCAACAAGTTAAGGAAGAACACCGACACCCAACAGGGTTATTACAACCCCTACCCATCCCAGAATGGAAATGGGAAACCATCTCCATGGATTTCATCATCGGATTACCAAAAGCGAACAAGAAAAATAATGCCATCATGGTTGTGGTGGACAAAATGATTAAGTCTGGTCACTTTGTTCCCATCAAGTCAAATTGCAAGGCAACATATATTGCCAACATATTCATGAAGGAGATATTCAGATTGCATGGCATGCCTAGGGAAATTTTATCTGATAGAGATACCGAATTTACTTCAAGCTTTTGGAAATCCTTAATGGCTGGTTTTGAGACTAAATTGTTGTTCAACTCAACCTATCACCCTCAAGAATACATATAGAAAGAGTAAAAAAAATACTAGAAGACATGCTAAGGATGCATGTAATGCATCATCCTAAGAAGTGGGAAGAATACCTACCATTGGTAGAGTTTTCCTACAACAACGGTTATCAAGAATCCTTGAAGATGAGCCCGTTTGAAGCCCTCTATGGTTGATAGTACAAGATTCCAATCAGCTATAGTAATCCAATGGGAAGAATTACAATCAGACCTGACATGCTGAAAGAAATGGAACAACAAGTGATTCAGATAAAGTAAAATCTGAATATTTCTTAGGATAGACAAAAAAGTTATGTCGATAGAAAGAGAACTCCCAAAGAGTTCAAGACAGGAGACCATGTCTATCTCAGAGTTAGACCCAGGAAAAGTTCCCTGAGAATGGGAGCTTGTGCCAAGCTGGCACCTCAGTATTGTGGACCCTTTGAGGTCTTAGATAGAGTGTGACATGTAGCCTATAGGCTATCACTTCCTCCCACAGTAAAGGCACATAATGTTTTCCATGTTTCATTATTGAAGAAATATGTACATGATTCTAATCATATAATTGAATGGTCTGTGATCCAGGAGGAGCCTGAGGGAGAATTCCTTCCAGAACCTCAATGCATACTAGACAGGAAGGAAACCTCACTTAGGAACCGAACCATTTCATAGGTCAAGGTGCAGTGAAAACACTTTGGCCCATATGAGGCTACGTGGGAAATAGAGGATGACATGAGACAAGCATGTATGATTTTGTTTACTCCTGTATATACATATCATGTTGACAGATAGAACAACGAGGATGATGTTCCTTTAAGGGGGAGGGAATTGTAACACACTGTTTCCCCCAGTTTGTAAATATAACGATATTGGCCAAGGAACTATGGCAAACTCAAAGGTGTGAATGTTTGATTTGATGGACCTTTGTATAAAAGGTCGATGAATGTAAATTTTGTTATTTTAATAGAAAATGGATACATGTTGCATGACCGATGGAAAGGGGATGTGCTAAGAGAAACCACGAATGCTATGAAAAGGTGGTGGAGGGGACCATGAATGGTTGCATTAACCTCCACCGAACTAGTACTTTGCTATATTTAATTGCTCAGGATCAGAACAAACCTCTGACCCAGGAATGAATTACAGTCAGGCTGGTAGGTGGGAAGATCTCCTCAAGAGTTAATGAGGGGATGGGGCAGACCACCCATCTATAAGGATTCCAAACCTGACCATAGACTGTGAATTCGATCCACACACAATCTTGCCGAGGAAGGAAAGAAAGGAAGCGTGGTGGGCAGAGGAAGACCTGTGAAGAGTGCAGAGACGAGAGTTGAAGCTCTCGGGTCCGAGGAAGGACTGAAAGAGGAAAGTGAGTTATGATCGCAAAAAATAGAGATTGAGTTGGGAGAAGGAGAGTAACCTTTGTCCCTATCTATTTCTGTACTAGGAGAAGGAGAGTAACCTTTGTCCCTAACTTTCGTTGAGCTGGATGAGAGAGATTGAATCTCAAAGCATCATGGTCTAAGCTCGTGGGCAGCTAGTGGTAAATCCATTAGAAGTGACTGAGCCTATGGTTGGGTGGAAACGAGCACCCCTTTCAACAGTCACATCACGCCTTATGGTTCTAATAAGTGTTTTCATGCCTTGTGCTTTGAATTGGAAATAATGGATGCATGTGTGTATTTATATGTCTATAAATGGTTTATGTATTGAAATGATTAAGTTATGAGTATGCGTTAGTTCCCTTGAGAACTTGTGCTTCTGCTTGATTTTCCATATGCTCTAGTTTAATCCCTCAAAGGCGTTTCCCCAGGGAATTACATCACTGTTCCAGAGTCAGAGCAAGACTCTTGGAACTGCTACTGTTTCGGTAACCTCAAGAGTTTACGTTGCCCCGTTTCAGAGCTTAAAGTTCTGTGAGTTAGGGAGGTGTTTCCTTCAGACTAATAGTCTAAGAGACTTTGAACTCATGCCCAAGTCCTTAACCAAAAACCCAGCTAAGAGCAGATTTCATATCCCAAGAGTCATCTGAAGGTCCATGTGACCTGGGTCTAGGAACCCTGTGCTAAAATGAGTTAGCTCATGAAGGTTTCAGAACTTTGGGAGCTCGAAGAAATGAGATGTCAAATTTCACAATAGTGAAATTTACCCAAAATACCGGAGTAACAAGAGCCATAGATGACTTAAGAACCTAATAGAGGAGATGGATGCGAGCCGTTTATCAGGAGGAGAAGCCATCCCGGTTGTCAGATCGACTCAAATACCACTGGAGTTAACAAAGTAAACACCAGCCGCTTGATTAAATCGATGGTTGGGAGTCATTGCAGAGTGAGAAGGTGAGATTAGTGGATGCGCTAGTTCACGACACACAATTCACCAACGCCATTGATCTCGTTGGGTTGGAAGATAAACGATTAGGATTAGATCAGAGTCGGGCGAGCACTTCCCAAATTGCGGAGATTGGACGCAACAATCAGTATGAACTGTTGATCTATGAATGAAGATCGATGGTGGGGAATCATTGTAGAGTGCAAAGGTGAATTTAGTGAACACGCTAGTTCATGACCCACAATTCACCAAAGCCATTGATCTCGTCAAGTTGGAAAATAAACGACCAGGAATAGACTGAGTTGGGTGAGTACTTTCCAAATTGCGAAGGTTGAAATCTCTGATAATTAGTACGCATGTTGGGGCCCCATAATCATTGTGAACCGTCTATCGGTGAACACATCGGTATTGGCTGGATCATGACCATCGGAACTAGAAAAGTTGCTAGGTGGATAGTCGTGAGTTCCTTTGGAAATCCATGGAGTAATGGGGTTCTTCTATGCCGTCGATCTAGGAGAAAGGACACATGTCGACAGATCACTGATTTTGGGTGTAAGCACTCTGGGAGAAAGCAAGTGTGGAGAGGTTGAAACTCCTGAAGCTCGAAGAGCCGAAGTGGTTTACAACCGTCGATCCGTGGGAGACACGCGTCGAGAGATTGTCGACTTTAGGTGTAAAAACTATGGGAGAAAGCGAGTGTGGGGAGTTTGAAACTCTCGAAGCCTAAAGAGCCAAAGCAGATCTGAGGTGTCCAAGCTAAAGGGACAGGTGTCGTCAGATCCTGCACTTCGGAGGAAATTCACTCCGAGAAAAAGGAAATGTGTTGAACAAGGACTCCTGAAGGCTGGAGAGCCAAAGTTCATCTGAGCCATCCGTCAGCTGAGGACAGGTGTCAACATATATTTCATTTCGGAAGATAGCCACTTCGGAGGAAGGTGGGGTCACGAGATTTGATAACTCTCGAATTAAATCATGACCGTCGATTTGAAAGAGATGCACGTTGATCGATCATTGACTTCGGGTGAAATCACTCCAGGAGAAAAGGTGGTGTGAGTGTCCGGGACTCTTGAACGCCGAAGCCTCGAAGCCCCGAAGTGGACTTGAGCTGTTGATTTAGATGGACGTGTGGCGCCTAATCTTGAACTTCGGGTAAGAAGTACTTCAAAGGAAAAAGAGTTGGAGTGCTCGAAACTCCCAAACGTTGAAGTCCCGAAGAAGGTCATAACCGTCGATCATAAGGGACGCGTGGCGCTCGATCTATAACACCGGGTACATAGTACTTCAGAGGGAAAAGGTGTAGGAACGTTTGAAACTCCCGAACCCTGAAGTCATGAAGTAAATTAGGGTCGTCAAAATCCTTGAGGACACACTATTATCACACTAAGTTGCCTTGGGTCTTTAGCCCTTAGTTTTAATTTTTCTAAGCCTTTAAATTTTTAAATTTTGATTTGTTTCTTAAAAGTGTGATTTTCTTATGTCACCTTGATAAATAAAGTCTTAATTCATGACTCAAGTTTTGATCCTGACATAAAGTTTTGGCCTAGGTTCACTTTTCTTGGTTTATGTTTTGACCCCCTGCATGAATTGACACTAAGCTCGACTCACTCCATGATCAGCTTGAATTGACATGTCACCCTCCTCACTCATGACTCCATAGCCTTGCCATGCTATCCCTTTTTCATATGCTTAATGGTCAAATCATTTTTGAAAAGGGAGCGCTGCCAACTCACTAGGAGTTTCCGTACCGCATTCCTTGTCCTTCATCTTTTACCATGATTTGTTATCATAACAATGATGTCATGTTTGCCTTGTTTTCAACACCATGGTTAGTTAAAATATACCTGCGAGGATTCATATTTATGATCTTTTCTAACGGTTTTCAAATTTTGAAAGCTCAAAACCCTGGGCTACAAAAACTACCAGTTTAGACCAGTTGGTAGTGGTGCTACAAATCAGATGCTGAGGTGGATTAGGAGGCTGAGTTTCTCATGATACTCTCCTGAATTTTCGCTAAAACTTCGAGTTATCATCATTCTCTAGGTATTCCATGGATTCCCTTATCTGCATGTAAATTTCAATGAGTAATTATTGCTTGCAGTTTGGGTAGCGATCGTGCTTGCATACTTGGAGGAGGTTTTTTCCCTTGCTCTTTCCTATCAGTCTTTCTTTCACTCAGACCTCCAGTCACCATTACCTAGTTATCAGTATTAAGACATCTAATTGCCACACTCCCGATCTCTGAATGCCCTGTTACACATTATTTTGGTCACTCTGGTTATGTCTCTACAAGTGATGTATTCAGGCTCCCACAAGGACTTTTTGCCTGAGAAAAGTGACTGCTGTCTTCTTCCAAAAAACACATTTTTAAGATGAGTTCGTAGGATGCTTATGTTATGGGGTGCAAAAATCCTTCATTCTCGCAGGCAACCCAAACTTAGGGTGCGAACTGTTCGCAGTCTGCTCTATAGGTAGGGTGCGAATCTGTTTCAAAGCTTGGAAACGAGAAGAGGTCACGAAGGTTCTAGAAGGGAATCTTATAGAAAATGAGTTGGCATTCGCATGGTTGGAATCCTACTGACTTCTCAGATTTAGTGGGATCATCCTCATCCATTTAACCATCTCTCCTTCTCCTATATATTGAAAGGTTTCTCATGGAAAAGGTTAAGCAAGATTGAATGAAGAATTGGTGAAAGAATTGTGTGAAGAAATTTGCTGGGATAGAAGCTTGAAGACTCTATTTGGTATATCAAGTGGTATTGGACCTTCTTCATGCAAATGTAGAGCAAGTGTGTGTGTTGGAACCAAGGGTCACTAAAAGGAAGCTTGCGACATCAAGGCGATCTGGTTGTATCTTCTACTTTCATTTAATCTAATACAACAACATGTCCCTTTCCCATAAAATAACTCTTATTTTATTGCATAACTCCTTGATCATATGCATAGGTTGACATTGAATATACTTTGCTATCTTCGCTTGGGTTGGTTTGTGTAGTCTTGGACCTAATTTCACAAGAGCACCGGAGTGAAGCGGGAACAACATAGACCTAATGAAGCAATATAAAGGTATGCCACTCATTCCTTCTTGGTAGTAGATTCAATGACTACAACTTAGATAAAGAGTCACGTCCTGTCCTTTTTTGTTCTAGATCCAGGTGGATCTAGGGAGATCTGTTAGTGTCCACACCTACCGATTTATCCGATAACAAAATTGGTGACTCCACTGGGGATACAACCCATTTTGGTGGTTTTTACTTGGCCATTTTCTCTTGACCTACCCTTTTTCTTTTCCAATCAATCTCTGAGTCTTGAGGAGATCCTCACAGACTCCCTGGATCCAGAAGTTCCCTCAAAAGTTCTTACATTTTTCCAAAATTTGCTTGATTACAAACCTTCTCGCACTACACCTTTCTGTAGCCTGCGAGAATCACTGAAGTTCACACCCTAGTGTTCAGTTCAGTGTGAACTTCTCGCAATCTTCTTGTGTCTAGCCTGTGATAATCCTTAATTCTCTCACTGTACCCCATTGTCAGACTATGAACTCACTTGTAATTTTTTTTGGATTAAGTCTTTTGTGTCTTCAGATGCCCAGATTGGTTGGTGTGTCTGGAAAGAACTTCTCTCGCCAGTGATTAAATGTTTCTTGACTTCAAATCTCACGAATGATTAGTTTTCGAAAATTGAAATCTCTCCTTGATCATTTTTTCTCAATTTTTACTTCTAGACCTTTTCTTAACAAGGGTATAATTTCCAATTCTGAAATCCGAGTGCTAATTTGGTCAGGAGCCTTTGATTGGATTAAAAGTTGAGATTAATTGTCCTTTCCAATTTCTTATTACTTGGAAAATTGTTACCCATGTGCATTTGAAGAGACTGGTCTTGTCAGTTTGTTATTTTTATTTTCATTGAAAGATCAATTTGGGTGTTTGTTGTGTATTTCTTTTTCGTTGGTTGCTTACTTTTTCTTAGTTCCATCCTTGTTGCTTGGTTTCTAATAAAAAATTAAAGACATTTTCTTTTAAAAAAAAAGCACCCTTGTATTTGAAAAAGATTGGCATTCAAGTATTGAAAGAGAACGGATAGGGAATTTGCATTGTTCATGATTGTTTGATATTACATTTCAGAGAAGATCATACATCGTAGTTCACATTGTTCCAGAAAACTCCTCTTTCCCTCCTGTAAATAGGATTCATCGAACAAAAATTTGTATCATTCATCCCTATTTATGCATTGTTGGGTCAGAGTCTCACACAACATCAATTTCATTTCCGTCTCCTTTTTGCGTAACAACAACCTTTAAAAATATTGCGCAACTTTAAAATTCAACTAGTAACTTTTTCTAGGGATCTTTTATACCAACATTAGCTAGGCTAGAGATTTGGAATAGGCAATGAGACACACTCTCCAAAGAACAAAACACACAGTAGTATCTTGTGATAAGGAGTGTCAAATTCCATTTGCAACATTTTGTCCTGGGAAGCCCTTCTCACACAAGGGTCAAACCTGAGGTCACGTTGAGATTGACAGAGTTACTCACCCTGCTTTGTTGATCTCGGCATAGATATTTCACATATTATGAGGGTCACTTGAAGGTATACCCACAATGATGAGTGGAAGATTTTCAAGTTGATTTCTGGCTAGATACCCTGCCCTTGCGTGTGGATTAGACTGTCGACTCTTCCCCCAGGCATAATTGTTGTTGGTGGTAACCTTAGTAGCCTATCTTCTTAGGGTCTTACACAAGGTGACTGTGAAGGGGTAAGTCTTCATGGTACCTGGAATCGACATTGGCCAGACTCACTCGGTCTCCTTGGAGGGTATACCCACGATTGCGTGTGGTAGTTTTCACCAGGGTGTAAGTCCGTTAAGCAGGTCATCAACGTAACTTTTCCACCTTGGCCCAGCCCCTTCTTGTCTCATTTTCATGATGTTGGATTTCATCACCAACTAGTGACTTCAGAATTGGAAGGTCTTGTTTGCTTGGTTTTGCTTCCTAGATTTTACTAGCACGTGCTGTTTGTTTACCCAAGTTGGCCATAGAATTTTTTTCGTAAGATTCTAACTCGATCACAATTGAACCTTGCCTACCAACTCACTGGAGGGCTCTCCTCAACAGAGTGAAGTCCAAGACGTTTCCACTCCACAAGTGGAAAGAAGTAACTCTTTAGAACGGTTCCGAATTACCAATTCTCAAGAGGACTTTTGACTTCCTCCCGACTCCGAGAGACATATTGTTCAAGTGAATTCTTCCGGAGATATAGTTGTTCAGTCTTCTGGATTACTAACTGGACCTTTCATAGGACCCGAGGGTCAAGATCCTTTTTGGACTACTGGCATTTTTAGACGGGATCTCTTTGGCTCAGGAGCAGGCGTTGATATCACGGTCACACCTGAGCTGCCTGAAACATCTGATCCAGACGCAATACCTTTTACTACTGCCTATTATTTTTCTGGTACAGACGCTCTGCCAACTAACCACATCTTGACTATCCCTCTACAAACGGTCCATTACACAATGGTCCCAGATACTATGAGTCCTCACACTGGGATTACAATGGCTAGCCAAGCCCCCATTGGCACACCGCTTTCGCCTAGATTCACCCCAACACTTCCGCCTGGATATCATGCGTTGAATGCTTCTATTCCCGCTCCTACACAAATCTCATCTAGGACTCCTGGCATTTCCACTCCTTCTGGGCACCATCTCGTTCCCAGTTTCATTCTGACACTTCCTCGACCCCCTGTCAGAGGACCTCTTCCATCATCTATCGGAGGCACCGACCCTAGTGGAACCATCCCATCTTTCACACCTAATTACCGGATTCCCGTAGGTGGACAATTTCACCAAGGAGGCCAAACCCAATTGCCTTTTGCAGGACAAATCCCAATTGGGACGCAACCCCCGATTGGAGGGAAACCCCCACCGACCCCTCCCTATGGACAAAAAATACCTCCATCCTTGGACCAGTATTGGAATTATCTTATTCAACATAATCCTCCCTCGACTGGGGGGCAACAACCTCAATCTAGCTCCTTCATACCCCCTAGTATAGGCCAACCATATCCAGGCATGTCCAATCCTATTTGGGGCTCGAACGCTCAATCCCACCCCTGTTCAAGGGTACAACCCTATGAATTACTTGCCTCCACACCAACAACCGAATCTACTCGAATCTTCACATTATATGCAAACTGCTTATGGTCCCACTGGTCTACCGACAAGACTCCCTCCCCAAAGTCACCAGTACCCACATGTGAATAGAAAATTACCCTTCTTAGCCACCCTGCACCTCCTTGATCTGTCGAGAATTTTAAATGATCCAATCTGTCACTCTCCTGAATGGCCTGCCATACCGACGAAACTACCATCCGACATCCCTAAATTCAATGGTAAACTGGGAGAGGACCCGAACAATCATGCAATGACTTTTCACCTTTGGTGCTCATCCAACTCCTTGATGGATGACTCTATTCGTTTACGCCTTTTTCAACGAACCCTCATAGGTTCCACCACAAAGTGGTATATAGAATTACCACGAGGCTTTTTCACCGACTTCAACACCCTTGCTATGGCTTTCGTCACCCACTACTAGTTACCGATCCGCTACAGAACAAGAACCGAAATTTTGAGTTCTTTCAAACAAACCAGAGCCACTCATATCTTTGATCACATTCATGAGTGGTGATGGAGATGACGTCTCATCAAAATCGAACTTCCTGATCAGTTGTTGGCCAAGTGGTTCACAAAATCATTCGTGAATGACATCGCTTGTGACATCGCCATGGGTGGAGTTGTCATAGAAGAACATGCAATCAATCGTGCTCAATACCTCGACCTCGTTTACTCACAAACAAGTACTCTTTACGACTTACTCCCTGACGCACCTCGTCCTTCTACTTCCGCTACTTCAACTACTCCTGCTGCTTCTCATGTAGCTGACAGTGTGATTGACACTTTCCATGCCTAACCTCATTCCGTCCAAACCTCTAGCAACAACCCCAAATCCATTTCTTCTAATGTTCAAAATGCTCCGTATCCTACTCCTCCCACTGAAAAGATTTCTAAGGTGAACTTTGTTCAATTTTTCCCCGCCGGTAAAAATAAATCCAAAAAAGGAAAGGGTAAGAACAAGGAGGATAAAAATAATCCGCAATCTGAGAAAACCAAAACACCACCTGTTGACGATAGGGATAAGTGAAAACCCTGATACCCTTGTCTTATCTGTGGTGATGATCACTACACTAAGGATTGTCCACGACGAGCCGAGGTTACTAAGTTCCTTCAAGGGACCCCGAAACATGTTGTCACAACCCTTCCCTTCTCAACAACAGGCCCAATTGGTCATTCATGACCAACCTTCCCCCTCCAATACATCCTATGTATTAATGTGTACAGGTGATTCAAAGAAGAATGACATCACACTTACCACTCGAGCCAAACATTATTCTTCCACCAAAGAGAAGGTTGATGCAATACCTCCTTCATTGGTCCAACCATCTCCCATGACTCCACCTACCAATGGTCCTCTTCATCTCGAACGAACGAGCCTAGATACAATTCTTCGCCCTCCCCCACAGGGTGTTGTTCGAAAAGCGACTTTCAATCCTCATGCATGTGATACCCAGAACTACAGTATTGTCGAAGATCTGGCCCAAGCACCGTCCGCGATGTCATCCCTCGAAGTCCTTCAGAGTTGTCCTATACAACGGAAGGCACTGTTGAAATCTATTGGTGGAATCGATCCTACAGATACAAATTTAATAATTTTTGACTTGGAATATCACATTCCAAGGTTACCCCCTCAACTCGCATTCCAAATACAAGTTATTGTCTCCGAAAAAAACATTTGTAGAACAGTTATTGATGAGGGTGCCTCGATGTGTGTCATGTATATTACCTGTTGGAAAGCCATCGGTTTTCCTCCTTTGAATGAATCCCACAACATGCTCAAAGACTTCAATGGCTCTGGTTTCCTATTACGTTAGAAGGAAAAATGGTCAACATTGAAGTGGAGGTCTTTGACGCTCCTCTCGATTACAACCTTCTACTTGGCCGTAGCTGGATCGATTCCATGCATGCAATTGTGTCCACTCTTTTCCGTGTCTTTCATTTCCCACATCAAGGAAAAGTAGTTACCGTAGACCAATTGGAATTCTTTCACTCTAATGCATGTACCGAAAACGTACCTTTCATTGCAAACCCCCCCCCTAGATATGAGAACGTCGGTGTGGGTCTTCTTAAATATTCCTTTTTTATGGGTACTTTCCCCATTCCACCACCCGATGTTCCACAGTTGTTTTTCACCTCGATCAACATGATCTCCACCTCTGTTCACATAACCCATGTGCCTTACGACCCGTGGATGGTACCCAATCCCGACGATCATCTTCGTTATAGCGACAAAATTCCTTTGAGTCTAGTCAAATCTGCTTTTCAAGCCATTCAGTCGGCAACCCCTTCTACCCCCTCTCTTGGCGATGTATCTTTGGATCCATTCCGTTTCATTTTTCCCACAGACGAGATGATTATGTCTGTTATGTCCATGGAAGACACCCCTTGGGACAATGGACATCATCATTCCATCCTCTTCCTGGAACAACACACCATCGAGGGTTACCAACGAATCTCAACTCCGTTGACCATTGTCATCATTTATACCATTCCCGAGTCTACACACGATATGTTCTACGAAGGGAGATTAAGTAATATCTCACCTACTATCCCCCTCAACATATCAATAAAACCTAGAGTTGTCGAAAATGTGCATATCGGAGCTTCGTGTTCCCATGATGAAGTTGTCACCTACAAGTCTCTTTTCCAAGAATTTCATGACGTCTTCGCATGGAGCTATGAAGAAATGCCGGGGATTGACCCTGACATTGTGGTACATGAGATTAAGACATACCCGGGCGCTAAACCCATCCGACAATGACTTCATCCGGTCCACCCACGTAAAGCAACCGCTATCAATATTGAAGTTGAGAAACTTCTCAAAGCTGGCTTTATTTACCCTGTGGCTCTAATTGAATGGGTTTCCAATCTTGTTCCGATTGAAAAGAAACAAGGCACAATCCGCGTGTGCGTTGTTTATAAAGACATTAACAAAGCTTGTCCTAAAGACAACTTTCCTACCCCCTTCGTTGACCAGATCATCGACGATTGTGCCGAAAGTGAAATATTCTCTCTCATGGATGGTTTCTCCGGATATAATCAAATCAATATCATTCCCGCGGACCAACACAAGACCGCTTTTATTTTTCCTTGAGGAACTTTCTCCTACCAGAAACTTCCATTCGGTTTAAAGAATGCCGGTACAACTTTTCAACATGCTATGTCTTATGCCTTTCATGATATAAAGCACATTGTGAAACCATATCTCGATGACTTACCCGCTCATTCCATGCACCATGTAGATCATCCAATACACCTCTGCGCCATTTTCCTTCGATGTCGGTTTTACCATATACGCTTGAATCTCCACAAATGTGTTTTTTGCGTAGAATCCGGCCAACTTCTGGGATTTATTGTTTCACATCAAGGGATCAGGGTAGATCCTTTGAAGGTTGAAGAAATTCTCAATCTTCCTCCTCCTTCCTCACTTCTCCAGTTACAAAGTTTGCAAGGGAAGGCAAACTTTCTCCATCGTTTCATCCCGAACTATGCTGATCTAACTCTTGGATTTACGTGATTGCTCAAGAAAGGTTCTGAGTTTGTATGGGATACCACTACCGACAAAGCTTTTGAAGCTTTGAAACTGTCTTTAACACGTACCCCATTACTCTTCCCACCTGATTACAGTCGGCATTATTTCCTTTACCTCGCAGCCTCACACTATACCATCGCTATGGTTCTAATCCAGGAGGATGATTCTCATGATGAACAGGTCATTTATTACTTAAGTTGGAGTGTCACGACTACTGAAACCAAGTATTTACATGTTGAAAAACTGGCCTTGGCATCCGTCCAAGATGTTCAACGTTTCCGACACTATATCCTTTTACGCAAGACTATGATGATTTCTATCTACAACCCTATGCAACACATTCTTACACGTTAATTGGTAGGGGGAAAATACTCCAAATGGATCGTAACACTCCAGGATTTTGACTTAGAATTTGAAAACGCTAAGTCCAAGAAATCCTTGGTGTTTGTCGAGTTGATATGCATCCTTCCCTGCTCTGAGACGAAAAATGTAGCAGAAGATTCATTACCCGATGAATCCCTTTTCCTGATCAGTTTCGACGACCTTTGGTATGAAGATATCATCATATATCTCCAGACCCAGAATTTTCGGCCCAATTTGTCTAGCACTGACCACCGTTGAATGCGCTACCAAGCCCGTCAGTATATTATCCTCGGTGATACTCTTTATCGTCGTGGGATTGACTCCGTTTTTCGATGCTGCCTCACATTTGACGAAGCCGAGAAATCCCTAAATGAATGCCATTCTGGAGCCTATGGTGTTCACATGTCTGGGTATGCTACTGCCCAGAAGATCTTATGAGCAAGGTATTTTTGGCCTTCTTTATTCAATGATTGTGTAATTGCTATCCAAAAATGCCACGCTTGCCAAACCTACAACAATAAAATACGATCACACCCTTCTCCTCTACACCCCGTGGTATCCATTGGTCCTTTTGCGAAATGGGGTATTGATTTCTTAACATGTCACCCTCACTTGGACGGGGGGCATGGTTACATTATTGTAGCCGTAGATTATTTTACGAAATGGGCTGAGGTGATGCCAACATTCGACAATACCGGAAGGATTGCAGCATTATTTATATTCAATCACATCATTTCTCGGTTTGGTATTCCTCAAGCTATCCTTACTGACCACGGTAGCCACTTTAGAAACTTCATGATGTCTGAACTCACTGAAAAGTTGTGTGTTCGCCATGAAAAATCAACACCCTATTACCCACAAGCCAACGACCAAGTTGAAGCAATAAACAAAATCCTCATTACCATGCTTCGACGAATGATAGGCATTCACAAAACGAGTTGGCACATGATGTTGTTTTCAACATTGTGGGCTTACTGAACATTCGTTAAGTCTACTACTGGGTTTACACCATTCCAGTTAGTCTATGGTCTAGAATCCATATTGTCGATTGAATGTGAGATACCCCCCCTAAAACTAGTCGTCAAACAACTCCCAAACACTTCTGCCAAAGAAGAATGTCTGTTATATCTCATGCAATTAGATGAAACCCGTCGCGATGCCACCCTAGTTATAGAAGCCCAGAAGAAACACGTCAAAGCCCAATATGACAAACATGTCAAGCCACGTGTTTTCTCTGAAGGTGACTTGGTTCTCCTTTACGAACAAGATCGGGATATGCTAGGAGCCGGAAAATTTGAAGCTATGTGGCAAGGTCCTTATATCGTCAGACGAGTTTTGGAGAAAGGAGCTTATGAGTTGGTGGACTACGACGGTATCCCTTTGACAGAACCCATAAATGGGTTGTACTTAAAGAAGTACTATGCTTAAGATCACCTGTGCATGAGTGCTTGTATTTTATTGTATCATACTTTTTTGTGTGTTACTTTAGTATGCTTTTTCATTATTTGGTTTCTGCTCTCGACTGCTTATCTTGCGTTGTGCTTATTTTCCAGATGTCGGAGTCTTTGCTACCCCACATTGGCTTCGTCGATGGAGCTAGTTGTAGTACTCAGAACCTTGCTTCTGTCGCATGGGCAATTTACGCACATACAAATGAACTTATCAGTCTACGAGGTGTGTGCCTTGGTCATGCGTCCAATAATATTGTAGAATATAGCGCCGTCATCGAATTGTTGATTGATGCTATTTCACTTGATATCCACCACTTGGTTATACAACTCGATTTGCAGCTAGTAGTACTACAGTTAAATAATGTCTATGCTATCCAAAGTCCTATTTTATTACGGGTATATTTACGAATTCGCCTCTTGGAACATTATTTTGATTATATCGAATATCAACACATTCCTAGATGTCTAAATACATTGACTGACACCTTAGCTAACTATGTGTTAGACAGACATTTGGGACATTTATAAACCAATCACACATCACATGTATAACACAACACAAAATAAGCCAGTAGAAGTCGTATATATGTATATAATGATCAAAAGTTTTTACAAAAAGTTTTTGTCCAAGGATCAAAATCTCAAAATACGAAGCCTATAGCTTCTACAAAATAGCATCATGGATGATGCTCATGATAACACACAACTTCTCAGGCTACCCTACGGAGCAGTCGACTAAGAGACTCAGACACACCCACAGTATGGCACTGGTAACATCTCGGGATCTCCCTAATAGTAATATCCGGGACATCTGTGGTCAACCCCTCTACGTTCTGTTCCATGGCCTCGTAGTCTTCAGCATCCCATCTCGCCACTGGAGTTGCTTCTCCTTGCCTTTGAATGGGAGACGTTCCTGGAGATCGATACGGCCCCACATCCATGTCATCAATTTTTTTTTTTGATTAGTTCTTGGATAAACATAAAAACATTTCATATGATAAAATTTGCAAAAACATTTAAAAAGAACAAAATGTGTACTTCTTACCTAAGTCACCCCATTGAGCATCCTCAGGCAGGACCAAATCCGGATCCTCTCAGAAATCCAAACCGACATATGTGTAGTCGTCGATCATCAACATCTGTGGCCTCAACTAGTCAAAAAATGAATCATTATACTTGATTATAATCCCTGCTACGTGTCGAGCCATGAGGTTACACCACCTCAGCATCCTTGGATCCTTCGGCACCGGTAAACCCCAATCAACCTGTAGTTGTAGCAGTGGGACCCTCTCGAGGAAGAATGACACCAAAAGTGACCTGTACCCAAACTGCTTCAAGTCACCCCTTCTGCACTTCATCAATTTTCTCTTCATACTGTGGAGAATTGCATCCGACCAGTTGAAAATCTGAGGCTCTGTGCACTCTATGGAATATTGGAAATAGCTCTGGAGAGCCATGTGCAGAGCCGTTCTCCCAACCATGCGTGCAATAGTAAAAAAGATGGTCCATATGGTCAGATATTGGACCCCCCAAAAGTAAACCTTACCCTTGCTTCTCTCTACCTCGAGAACACAATATTGGGGAACATACTCGCTCATAGGAAGTCTTCCGCCTCTACCTCCGGTCAAAGTAGCATGGTATCCACGTCATGACAACCCCATCAGAAAGTAGATATCCTCGATATCTAGTGTCAGCGTATGGACTCCCACGTGAAATAACTATTGATCCAAGTCCCACATGTGGACCAGGTATTCTAACAACCTGAGTTGGGCTCTCATGCCCGGGATCTTGAAAAATTTCAAGAGCCCACATTCCCAGAGGGAAAAAATTGTACTCGGGTCATTCCTGACGATGGCATCATCCTCCTCATGTTCTCTTTCCCTCCATTCCAACATCGTGATGGTCAAACACCTGCAATAGAGCCATGAGAGGGAAGTCAACAACTTGTTTTAAACTCTTGCATAATTTTTATTGAGCAAAACCACACTTTAAAATCCATTTTTCGGCCCTCGTAGGTGAACCTTTTTCACAGTGCGAGATTCTCGCTGGTGCCCTGAAGCCCACCTGCGAGAATGCTTGAGCGCAAGTTCCGACCCTAAAATGGACTCAAAATTCTAAAAATTGCCAATAAAAACAAAAAATAAACCATGGAAAAGTTGGAGAATCAAGAGATTAACTCGTTGGCTGAAACCATTTGCCGAATGATCTCTTATGCCTCCCGCAATCAAGAAAAAACATTTGGGGGAAAATGAGGTATGTTGGACAAGTTTTTGGCAAAGTAACAATGAAATGGTAAAAAGTCCTTTTCACCCATATTTATTCACTTTTTACTATTTTTTATTGTTTTTTTATATTATTTTTATTACTTTGTTTATAAAAACTAATACCCTAATAGCCTTGTGAGTGTGGTTTTTCGTAGATATAGCAACTTCGAAGTCCGAACGAGGGGGTACGGGTGGCTTTTCTTTTTGTCGCATGTACGACTACTTTTTTAGGGTTTTTTAGAAAAAACCTCGAGCTCAGTCTTCATTTGTTCTCGTGCTCGAAAATATATGAGAACGTAACTGAGTATAATTTTCTCATCTTTTCATACTCGTCATGGTAACACGAAAATGACGAATGTAAGGGAGTATCCTTTAAGCTCTTTTCACACTCCATAAAAACGAAAATATTGCTGAGCGATCTTGTTCTTTTCACCCTCGTTAAGGTATTTGAAGAAAACGTTCGATGGGTGATAGTTTATCTCTTTTTCGGCCTCGTCAAAATCTTTTACGAAAAAGGAACTGGGAGAGTTCTCTTAAAGTGTTTTTCAAACTCTCAAAACATGAAAAACCCCCGAGTTTTCTATCCTTGGACTTGTTAAACAAACATCGAAAGACCCGTAATGGGACCAAACCACTCCTTCCTAGGGTTCGTTAAATATACTCCGAGGGAATCATCCGAAGGATGAGCTTACATCGACAAGCATATGTTATCCTCCTCAAGCTTGTGTAAAAATAAAGAGGTACTCGCCAGAAATGGTGGGGGAAATTTTGGGAAAGGGATATGTTTTCGTATTCGTATTAATGGAAGTAAGCGTCGCTCTTGAACATGACACCCCCTATTCATCATTTGAATCCGGGTTGGGAAATCCATTTGTCTCTCGTTCGACTTGCTACAAGGTCATATCTTGGGTTGTCTTTGAGTCAGTGCTGCCAAGTCCTTGGTCATGTCGTTCATATGTTCAATAGAAGTTCGAACGAGCCCTCTATTGAGTCGACCATCTGCAGTTGTCCATTCTTACTATGTCGGCCTTCCCTATGTCTATTTCAACCCGTATTCATACTTTGTTTCACCCACAAAATCTGTTACTTATTTCATGTCATTGATGGGGGATACATCAAGGCTCTCTTGTGAGGAGTCTTTTTCCGTCGACTCCAACTCATTATCTAGAAATGAGACTTCGAAATCGTTTAGTACCTTGGAACTTGCATGCATTAATGGCAGGTCTCTTCACTTTCAACATGGGTCTTACATCATTGATCCCTGATCGAGAGATTCCATCAAGTGCTCGACTTCAACTCATTCATTCGCATTCATTCAGATTGTACTTCGATACCTTGGGAGTCATTGACATCAATGGTGATTTCCCTCACACTTGTTAATGGTTTTCATCAATGACCAGTAATCAAGTGGTTTCTACCATGTTTGACTTCAGCACATGTAATCGCATGGCTAGATTTGTACTTTTAGGTGACGAGATTGAATACCTTGGGTCTCATCTTGTTGATCCAGGTTGCGATGGAGTATGTATGATTTGTATCGGCACATAGATCCACTTTGTATGTCACGTGGCTATGTCTTAATTCAAGTCTTCTCACATAGATCCACAGTGTATTCCTGGTGGCTATGTAGCATTTTGACGACATGGATCCACAGTGTATGATTGGTGGCCATGACCTACGTTTATGATTCCATTCATTTGTGATCTAAGCATGGGAATGCCTACCTCAGAACTGGTATTATATTCTACAGATGCTTGGTTGTATACAGGTTTCCGATTAGGTGTGCTCCTTGTTTCTGACACACACACAGATTTTACAAAGTATTTTAGCTGTCACAAGTTCCAGCCTCATAATTTGGGGGGAATTCTATTACACATTATTTTAGTCACTCTGGTGATGTCTCTACAAGTGATGTATTCAGTCTCCCACAAGGACTTTTTTCTTGAGAAAAGTGGCTGCTGTCTTCTTCCAAAAAACACATTTTTAAGATGAGTTCGCAGGCTGCCTATGTTATAGGGTGCAAAAATCCTTCATTCTCACAGGAAACCCAAACTTAGGGTGCAAAATTTTTGCAATCTGCTCTATAGGTAGGGTGCGAACCTGTTTCAAAGCTTGGAAAAGAGAAGAGGTCAAGAAGGTTCTAGAAGGGAATCTTCTAGAAAATGAGTTGGCATTCGCATGGTTGGCATCCTATTGACTTCTTAGATTTAGTGGGATCATCCTCATCCATTTAACCATCTCTCCTTCTCCTATATATTGAAAGGTTTCTCATGGAAAAGGTTAAGCAAGATTGAATGAAGAATTGGTGAAAGAATTGTGTGAAGAAATCTGCTGGGATAGAAGCTTGAAGACTCTATTTGGTCTATCAAGTGGTATTGGACCTTCTTCATGCAAATGTAGAGAAAGTGTGTGTGTTGGAACCAAGGGTCACTGAAAGGAAGCTTGCGACATCAAGGCGAGCTGGTTGTATCTTCTACTTTCATTTAATATAATACAACGACATGTCCCTTTCCCATAAAATCACTCTTATTTTATTGCATAACTCCTTGATCATATGCATAGGTTGACATTGAATGTACTTTTCTATATTCACTTGGGTTGGTTTGTGTAGTATTGGACCTGATTTCACAAGATCACCTGAGTGAAGTGGGAACAACATAGACCTAAGGAAGCAATATAAAGGTATGTCACTCATTCCTTCTTGGTAGTAGATTCAATGACTGCAACTTAGAGAAAGAGTCATGTCCTGTCCTATTTTTTTCTAGATCCAGGTGGATCTATTAGTGTCTGCACCTACCAATTTATCTGATAACATGCCCAAGCAAACTTTACCTCTTATATATGCGCTGTGATACCTAAATTCGTTGCTGAAACCATGTAGCTTTTTCCCCTCTTTCCTCTACCTTTTGAATTGGACTATTTTCGACCCAGTTTTCATAAACAATTGCAGTGATATCCTTCTTCACCTTATTATTCCTCAGTTTTAAGACTTATGAACAGAAAGGGAGGGAAATTCACAGCCATTGTTTCCTAAGCTAGCAACGCGTTTGAGTTAGGGGAGATTCCTGGAAAGGGGAAACCACTATTCACTAGCAAATTCTTATTGAAGTATGACTCTTTGTTTTCCTGGCCATCACTGCACCATAATTTTTAAACCTTTCATCCTAAACTATGGAGACTCCTCAGAAGAAGAATTCGAACAAGGGAGGTACTGTGGTGAGAAACGAGCCTGCAGACATGCATTTATTTGAGGCAGAGCCCATGGCTACATAAGTTTTTCAAAGGGTGGTGTTGGCACAGGGACAAACCCAGGGTTCAACGCTACAACAACGCACCAACAAAACCCTAACTACCGGCCCTTTCGACAACACCTGCGAAGCAGATGAATTCTCACCCAAGGTAGAGGAAGGGGTGGTTGCGAGACTCAGGTGTCTGCAACCTTAGCTGGGACACATATATGTGATTATGATACTTAATAGAGCACTTAGCATCGTTAGATACTAAATATGCAATCAATACCTACTTCGCTGATAAAACAGAGCTTCGCAACATTCACACTGATCTAATGTAGTTAAGTACTTAGCATAAATAGATGGATCATATCTAGTAGAAGAAAGCACTAAGCACATTCATAGAATTCAGGTCCAACATTATTACACATCATTAGCACAAAGCATGAACAAATTTATCTATCTCTATCAAAGAACTTATCAAGAGAGTCATAAACACATTAAGACAAGAACATAGCATAACAACGAAGTATTTACGTGGTTCACCCCCACCCTAGGGCTACACCCACCAACTCTTCTTCTTTATTGTCTTCAGTCAATCAGTTACAAGCACAGAGCCTCAAAACCCTTACTCTGCACAGGACAAAAGATCTGCGCAGCTCGCTAGATCCTTCTTCCTTGTGTTCCAACACTAAGCCTTCCACAATCTTGCTACAATGAATTTCACTTAACTCTGCAAGTTTCACACAATATACACAAAGCCTTACAAGTCCTGATCACACAGATCCAAATCTTGGCACTTAGCTTACTTGCATACTAACATCACATAGATGCACCACTACTTCTATCTAGCCTAAGCATTTATTTATATATTACGAAATAGGCCTAAACATGGGTAAAACCATGGGCTGACATCCCATTCTCGTTACATATTCCCACATCCCAAAAAGGACCCAAAAAGGGGTTGATATCCCGTGATATCTTCTTCATCTTGCGCTCCTCCTTCAATAGGCTGTCGAAGTCCAAAATAGGTCAACATGACCAAGAATCTCCCAAAGCTTGGTAAAGGGTCAACAGGCCCCCAAAAATCATCTGTGACTCGTTCCGAGTCACTTTGGTCTGACTAGTTCTACCTCGAACACCTCGAGCTGTTTCGACCTACTGCTATGCTATGGCCTCTTTCTCGACGAACTCCTAGATTACGACGTCGTTCACTGGCCCTTCTAGACACTATTCTGCTGTTTTAACAACCTGCTCTAGATTTTCTCCTCGACTCTCGACCTCTATGAACAACTGATATGCCTTATCTTGCACAGGTTGGAGCCATTGAGTTACTTCCATCACTTTGCTTTGAATCATATGGATCTGCTACTGGACAATGTGCTTATCTTGAGACCGCTTCATTCTTTCTACAGCTGACAGGGGCTTCAGCTGTGCCTATAGTATCTCTACGTACTTCTTTCCTTCCTAGAGCTGTGACTCCAGTGCCTGCAGTTCCAGATTCTCAGTGATCTTCTCATACGTTTGGGCACTGTGGTTACTTAGTTGCTTGCACTCTCCATCAAGAGCCTTTAGTTTCTCAATTTCACTCCTGGCTGTTGTTTCCCTTTGGTCTCTTACATCCTGAGGGGTATCAGGTACTACGCATAGCTCCAAATTTGCTATGCGTTGTTGTAGCTGTTGGATCACTTGTTCAAGTTTAATTCTATGACTATCATAGAGAAAAGTGCTCTATTGACCATTTCTTTTACTTCAAGTTGCTCTGTGAGCAACTGTTCCTTTTCGTTCTGTAGTTGGGATTTTTCTTCGTCGAACTTTGCCTCGAGAGAAAACTTCTCCCATTCTTCAGTACTGCATTGCTCTAAAAGGACTCCTTGTACTTGTGTCAAAACTTGTGTGGCTTGTGCTATTTTTTCTTGCGCTCATCGAAGGCGAGCTTCGACTGTATCGACTATTCAGTGGAGTTGAGCTAGCTCATCTCCTAGTTTTGGGGTTCCTAGCGGCAGAGGCGCAATGGAGACTACGCGACTGGATTGTAGTGCTTACTGTACTCCTTCGATCTCAATCTAGATTCTATTGTACATCGCTTCTTGCTTAGCCTCTTATTTCTATGCTATCTCCAGCGAAGCATCATTCAGGGCCGCTATAATGAAATCGAAGTCATCTGGGGTGAGGATAGTCTGCATTTTTGTCATAGAAGCTTTCGATTTCTTCCGAGAGGAAAGCTTCGGGGGGGAAACCTTCCTTTTCTTCGAGGGGTCCTCCTCATCTCTAGGCGGTGTAACCTCGCCTTTATTTTGTTCAACTTCAGTGCCATTTATCTCTCTTCCATCACATCCTTGCTCTGGTGAGATGGACGCAGTCTTCACGGATGCACTGTCTAAATCCTGAACCTCTTCAGTTTTCTTCATCCTTCTAGGTCCGGGTGTATCCTGTGCAGTTTCTGGATTGTCTATATCAGATATCTCTGTAGGGTCTACTGGAATGAGTAGGTTCGCCAACCAGTCCTTGGTGATCTCCTCCAAGTCCTCCTCCATTAGCTTGTAATAGGACTGAAGTTTCTCCTTGTGCTCATCAACGCGCGCTGTGATGTAAATGAAATGGCGGTCTGCGCTGAACTTCAACAACCTGAACTTGTGTAAAGTGTTCGGTGTCATGCGAGGCTCAGAATGTATAGCTATCTTCAACTGGTTGTAGTATGCATGAAACACAACATTAGACTACCATTGTTTATTCATGTCACTTGAATACCACAGTGTGCTGAACTTCACAGCCAATGGTTCAAAGGGCTCGATATCCGGGAAGGTCGCATCTTCCGGCATCTCCCAGGCAATGAAAGAGATCAGGATCAATAGCCAGCTGAAGTGAAATTTGTACCCTTGATCCTGGGCTTCTCTCCAGTCAAATTCTAATTGGTTCATCAGGTACTTCTCCCAATTCATGTGTAGGCCCTCTGTGCACTTCCTTGCGAGGTTGACTACAAAACTAGTCACTTGGGTGGGTCTGTTCTTGCGTACCAAATTTCCTGTGATCAATTGACAAGTGAGGCGCACTCCGCCACTCTGGATAGAAGCTACCTTGTAGCCTCACATTCCCTTCTCGACATCACCATAAGTGTCCTGGATCCTCTATGCGAGAGCACGATCCATGGCTTTTACAGGATAGAAATCCTGTGGGTCGGGTCCTTGCATGCTAAGCTCGATGATCCAATTTATCAACGTCGGATCCACTGTTATGTGATAGTTTAACCATAGATAACCTCCATGGTAAAAAGGCAACAACAATTTGACACATGCATTCACCTCCTGGTGTCATCCGAAGTGCAGAATATTCATAATGTTCATAAGGGTGGACTGCACGAGGTTATGGGTCCATGATTGAGGGACGATCTTCATATTCTTTCCCTTTGTTCTGGTCAGGTATTTATGCGGGGAAAGCATGTTGTAGACCTTCCTATCGCCGAGGTTGAAGTCGCTAAACTTCAACACTGCAATATTTTCTTGGTATGCACAAACTATGTGTATCCCCTTCAGGAGGTACGCAGTGACCAAGGCATACTCAAAATCTCTAGGTACGCTGTCGCGGTTTACAACACCACTCAAAGGTGGTATATAAGTAGGTAATATACTCATAATCAAATTAGAATTTGCAAGATCATCCCTGTTCTTAGTTCGCTTCTCATTTGATGGTCGGGATGGTCCGGCTCAAGATGTTGACGGAGAGGCTGGAAATCCTCTCGTGGATAATGCTTGTACACCTGTGGATAATCCTCTCTCCGACATGACTCTTTCAGTCATCAAGTCGATCAAAACTTCTTCAACAACTTTCTCTACGACGCTTAATTCGTTCGACATACACACTCGGGGTTAATAGTCGCGGGTTCGGAGAATAACTTAGACATAGTAGTGATATAGAGAGAAAGAGCACAACAATCACTGTATAAACTCATCTTAGTCTATGGGCTCAAATTGTCAATTAGCAAAAGTGTTCTCGGTGCATGGCATGGTGGGATAAATAGGTAACTCGACAACAATTCACTTGGAATGGGTATGAGGTCTTCATTAACTTGATTCTATCCATTATGGCATGGTCTCAACAGTCGGATGGCGAGCTGGTTGGCCATAAATGGTTTTCTATCCATTCAGAGCATTGATCTAACAGTTATAACGTTCCCCAACGGCTATATTTCTTTGCCATGGTGAAGTGCCATGTGTCGCTATTCTAATATCCCGACGAAGCTCCAATTTTGAAAATTTTCCTTCTGTGAGGTCCCCTCTGGGATTTTATGTAACTTTTCAATCTTAGCCCTCTTCTTACTTAGCTTTCTAGCCTTCTTTCCAGTGAGCTTCATCTCAGTATACCTTTTTCCATTCTGATTCTTATCTTCTCTTAACATAGTTATTTCGTGATGTTGAAATTCTTTCCTAGGATTCAGGGGTAGTACCTCTTCTTTGTTTAGGATAAGTACTTCAACCTTCTATTGGTATTCTAATGTTCTTGTAGCTTCAACATCTGGGTATCTAGTTTTAAATAGCTTCGATCCGTTCTCTTATTCTGCAATCAAGTGTGAAATCCTTCTAGTCATGAATTCTTTTAACTCCTGCTTCTGTTGTTCTTGTTATCACCCTATAAATTATGGGAATCAACTTATGACTTGGATATTATGGATATTATCTGTATCTAGTGTTCTTATTGGAAATGGATTTTCCATTTTACTAAAAGAGAAAAGAAAAGAAAAATAAAAGAAAAAGAAAAGAGAAAAGAAAAGAAAAAGAAAAGAAAAGAAAAGAGGGCAGAAAAGAAGTTAAACAAAAGCCCCATGCAATAACAGTGACTTGGTCATACCTTTCAAGCATGATCAAGTCCTTTTAAATTGTCAATGTTGATAGGTTAGTGAATACATCTGATCATACCATCTAATCCTGGTCAGATAACCCCTAGGTTAGAACTAGTGAATACATCTGATCAGACCATCTAATCCTGGTCAGATAGCCCCTAGGTTAGAACTAGTGAATACATCTGACCAGACCGTCTAATCCTGGTCAGATACCCCCTAGGAAGAATAATATCTTAACCCAATAGTTTAATAGGGGTTAATTGCCTTGTGAAAGTAGGTTAGAATGTAGATTAATTTCTTTTCTTGCCTTCCCCAAATAAAACCCACTAGAAGAAAATGCCACATCAAGCCTCCGTTGCCTAATGATAGTTGAGGTGATGTCCCCTTGGTGGTGTCTAAGACAAGTTTGGAAAACCCGTAAGAAATGCACTAATCCTAATTTTTTCCTACACATGACTTTTCCGCACCGACCTATGTTTCAGTCACTTTTCAATGGTCCAGATCACGACTCTTAAATCAATGGCTCACATAGAATTTCGGACCCCCCCTAGTGTTCTGTTTTTAACGGAAGGGGGGGGTCTGGAATCGACTATAATTTTTACGCAGATCTGGACGGTCCGGAACAGGGCGCATGGATCTACGACCCACATTGGATTTCGAACCCCCCCGCCCGTTCTACCTTTAACGGAAGGGGGGGGGTCCGGAATTGGTAATAACTCGGGCGCAGATCTGGACGGCTCAAAACAACACGCTCAAATCGATGATCCACATCGAATTCCGGACCCCCCCCTCCGTTCTGCCTTTAATGGAGGGGGGGGGTCCAGAATTGGTGTTAAAGGGCGGGCTAAGATCTGCGGTCAGGAATCCAGTGCACAGATCAATGGATCATGATGGATTCCGAACCCCCCTTGGTATTCTGCTTTTAATCAAAGGGGGGGGGGTCCGGAATGGATTTTCCTTACGGCGGGCCCCTTGTTACATGTGGCGTTGTCCTATTGGTTCATGAGTCCCATCCTCCACATGCTGCCTGACATCCCGTCGCCCCTGGACGTCACCCTCCACTGAGCCCATCCTTGGTTTTCTGTCCATCTTCTCAAACGATGAACAGTCGACCACACAGTTCGATTACAGCACCTTCTTGGCCAACAATATCCACGAACAATTTGTGAATTTCGCCACTGAAGGCATGTTTAGGTATTCATCCATTATGGCTTACATGTTCGTCTTTTATCAAGCAGACAGGTTCAATTTCTCCATGCAGAAGATGGACATCGACGGGAGGCCCCAGCCAGTCACATCATGGACTTCCCTTCTGAAAAATAATTCTGTTGAATATGACTTCACAGCGTTCATTGACCAGTTTTACCACCCTGTGGTAAGTATGTTGAGTGGCATGCCTGAGCCACGAATAAATGATGAAGTCCAGAGGATTCTACAGCTCTCGGACAATGTAAAGACAGGAGACTGGTATCTATGTCAGAATCACACTGAAATCAGAGTGTTCGGGTGCGAATTGGCGCCTTATAAACTACCCCGATATGTGCCGGTAAGGATTTTTGCATTAGAATATATTAGGCAGATAATGAATTCTGATTAAATTCATTTTGTTTCTCTTAAGAAAAAACAATAATTGAGTATCAAGGGACAAATTGGTTCTTTCATCTGCAATAACCGAGGCGCAGGGGAAGAAGCAGATAGAATTTTGAAGGAGATGAAATTCTCTACGAGTTTCATCTGGCATTATGATCCATATGGGATCATTTTAGATATGAGGGTGAAAAACAAAAATTCCCCTTACGCTCATGAGTCCAAGCCAGAGATCGAGAAATTTGCAAATCAGGTAGTATGTTTGCCTGACACTTTGATGGAACTGGAACAGCAGGTTCCCTCGACAAGTGTGCTTCCCGCCACCACACCTCAAGTCCTCAAGGAGAAGAGGCCCCGACATGAGTCTTCTCCTCCTGAAATCGAGGTGTCATCAGAAGAATTCCAAATTCACTCCAAAAAGCCGAAGACAGTTTCAACACCCGACACAACAGTAGAACAGGAAGTCCCAGCTACCACAGTGACCACCAGAGGGGTCAAGCCTGTCACTCCACCGTTTGGCTCGAGCCAGCATAAGGAAATCACAAAAGCTATACTGAAGAAGTCTACAGGTTCTCCCTTAGAGACTCCGCCAAGCAAGACTGGGCCCAAATTGGGCATTTTTGAAAAATATGACTTGATCAAGAAGAAGAACCAGACACTAACTAGCAGCACTTATGCCCAATTCCAGAAGCAGTCTTCCACAGCCCAACATAGACTTCTTTCGACATTTGATACAGAAAAGGGGAGGATGCATTTGGCTTACCCCCAAGCACAAGTGTCGGATCCCAAAGTGATATCAGATTACAAAAGGACTACCGTCGAGTTCCAGGTCAAGGACGTGCATCCAACAGACCAGATGGATCTACATAAGCACACCGACGAGATGGTTTTCCACACTTTGGCCCACGCTACAGCTTCTGCATCAAAATTTCGGGTAGCTCTGAGTAATGCCCAGACCCAACTTAAGATGGAGAAAATATCATCTTTCGCGAAAGACAATAAAATCAAGATGTTGGAGGAGCTGGTCCTCAAGATCGGTTACGACCCGACAAACATCAAGGCTGCTGAAGAAATGATCACAAAGAAAAATGCTGACATTGCATCCTTAAGGAAGCAGCTAAAGCTCCCTCCAACAGAGGACCCACAAACGAAGGAGATAGCCGAAAGGGAAGGTGAAAAGGACGAGATGCTGAAATTACTCATGGAGGAGAATGCTAGGTTAAAGGAGATGGAGGCTGAGATGGAAAGACTGCTGAAAGAGAAAGAGCAAGCAAAGACAATGGAAGGCGTCCCATTGAGTGCTATCCCAATTGCAGGATTGAGCACAACCACAGTGACAGCCGTTCCATCAGCTGCATCAGTTCCACTACCAGAGGGAACAACAGACTTGGCCAAGTCTATGGAGAGAATGAACCTGAAAGAGTCAGAAATCAGAAGGCTTAAGAAAGAAGTGGAGAATATCCAAGAGCTTAAAACCTCTTTCCAGACAGGCCTATATAAAGAAAAGTGGGTGAATGAGAAAATCAGGAAGGAGCTACAACAGCTCCAAAAGAAGACCGTGGCAGGGAAGACTTTGGCTGAGGCCAAAGAGGTGATATGGACAGACATTACCAAGTCCATCAATGAAGTCTGGCCTATGTTTCAAATCATGTTCGAACAAAATGAGTTGCTCCAAAGGAGAAAATAGGCAGTAGAGAAAATTAGAGTGGAGATGGGAGACATGCCTGCACAAGCTAATGAGATCATCAGGTTCCTAAATTCCAAGACTAGAGAGGAACTTGAAGAATTAAAGATTGAGGACAGGACAAAAACCATACTTGAAGTCAAAAGGGTTTTGACTAAAAGGGGTCTCATGCTTTAGCTCGAGGAGAAGATTCAAGTCATGGATCAAGGAGTGCAGAAGTTTTTCAATAAGATAGATGCTCTCCAGAGGAAGGGCCTACCTGGCATGAAGGTCATCAATGATAAATTAATGACACTCCCTGATTATAAGAAGAAGTTGACTGAAGTGTCTAGTTCCAAATTTGCAGGGGTACAAGGGAGTATCACAGGAAAAGAATTCATAGAGGCCCTGCAGTTGGATATTGATATCCAATATGAAATTAAACACATATTCACCATCAAGCCTACATTTGCTAAATACACCGACATGGATGAAGTGTATCGGAGATTGCTTAAAGTCACAGTGCCAGGTCATATCAGATGGGAAGAACTATGTGATCTACTTGATTAGCATATGAGCTGTTGCATCCAGTCACCTGTCCAGTCAGAAGAGATTGCGAAGGCATCTCGCCAAGGGCCTACCCCAGAAACACCGCTTGCAGTTGTAATGAGTCATCAAACAGTTTTTGATTAGTTAAAGTAGTTAGACTAAAAATAGAATGAGCACGTCCCGATTAGTTATGGCAGGAACGTTTGTATTTTGTGATTATAAATACTTCAACTCTCGAAGTATTGGGGGTTGTTGATTCACACACCCTATTGCTATCAAGCTGTAATATTTTTGATCGGCCATTAATAAAGAAGAAGGCATTTACATGATTCTTGCGTATGTTCACTGGTGACGTTGATCTTATGAGTTTAATGTTTTTCTTTCTCTGTATCCATTTTGTTTTCTGGATCTAATCTTTATGAGTAGCGTTATGTTGCAGGATTTATCTATGATACCCTGTTTCTGATTCTAAAGATTTATATGTTTATCTTCTAATACCTTCAATTAAGAAATTCTTAACTGCTTGTTAATTGAAGTTATTTTCCTCATCTTTTCTTCCGTCCGTCATTTTAATTTAAAAAGATCCAGTGAGTATATTACCTCGCCCTGTGGAGGTTTTCTTTAGCATTTCTGGTTTTATTGATTATTTGTTTAAACACAGACCCCATAGCCCAATGGATGTGTAGACCGTCTCAACCAATTATAAACCACTTTTACAACAAAACAAACTCGTGTCTTTACCTAGCCTAAAATCTAAACTAACAAACAAATCTAAATCACATAGAGAGATCCCTCTCTGAAGCTGGAAGGGCTAGATCCCATCTTTAAAAGCGGTTGGTTAAGGTTACCTTTGTAGATTTCTTCTTTCTCAACCTCTAGGAAATTTACCGAGTGCTAACATAAATGGCGACTCCGCTGGGGACGAACTAAAACTGAATACCTCATTCTTGTCTCCCCTAAAGAAAGTTGATCGTGAGAAGAAAGTAATGATTAGAGGTTGATTAAATCTGTACATACTGTTTTCAGAATCTCCCTTTGGAACTTTTCCCACTCTTAATGTTCCTCTATGACTGTTCCTGCAACAGTACAACCTAATATCGATCCCGGACTAGCGAATCAAACGCATATTGCGTCCAACCTTTTTGACATAATCCTCCAAACTGCCAATAACCAAGAAGAACTTGAACATTCATGGGCAGCCATTGAACGAGACATAGCTACTCAGGAACAATTGGAAGCTAGACGACGTCAACGTAGAAATCGCCCCTAGTTTCCTTTACCAGGAAATAATATATATATATATATATATATAAATCAAAAAGAGTCCTGGCTCCCAAGAAATTTCACACTCGATCTCATCCTGACCCAGAACCCCCTACAGCGATAGATAATCCCGAGCAGTTGTTAAGGCGAAAGACCTTAGCTACCAGTTCAACGAGTTATACTCTCCTTCACAAGTCTCCTTATTTTTCGGGAGAACCAGATACCTTTCAAAACCTTGATCTTGATCTTCTTCCTCCACGAAACCTTGTTAGAACACGATATGAAACTTTTGTGTCTAAGCTCATCTTTGACCCAACTGCGTTGCAACCCCGAACCCCTGAAGTCTTGTCTCCTACGACTAAACTACAAATCACTATCTCAGAACCACCAAGTCCTTCGGCATCCTCGACTTCCTCCGTTACCTCTCCAACCACCCAGGTCGTCGTCCCACCTCCTCAGCCCGTCATGGCAGCCTGGTATGCCCCTTTGGTGTTGGCTGCACCACTACATGCCATGCCCCAAGACTACCAGACCAGACTTCCACAGTTCGACGCAACCAGACCTTTGAACGTGCAACATGTGGATAAAATGAACGACTACTTGGATTTGCAAGAAGTTGACGAAGTTGACGTTCAAATGAGACTGTTCGCCCAGAGTCTGACAGGAGATGTCAAAAAATGGTTCAAAGCCTTACCTGCCGCATCAATCCCTGACCTTGTCGCGTTCCAGAGAAGTTTTCTTGACAGATGGGAGGTAAAGAAAAAACCTCTCCAAATACTATCAGAATACGAGAATATAAAAAGAAACCAAGGTGAGACGGTACAAGATTATTGTACCCATTTTAACAATTTGTATAATGCAATCCCCACTGAAATTAAACCTCCCCAGGGTTTGGCGTTAATTAAATTCCTGGATGGATTTGATGCTGACATGTCTTACCAATTAAGAGAAAGAAATGCTGCCACCCTTGAAGATATGCAAAAGAGTGCTATCAGTGTGGAGGCCAATCTGTTGGCAAAACGGGCACGTCAAAGGACGGAACAGAGAGTCACGATCAAGGAAGAACTTTCCATGTCTAACAACGATTCCAAATTGGATACCGTAGTCAGATCATTAGCATTATTGTTAGAAAGAACGAGTATTTCAGACAGAAATCCTCCGAGAGATGACACACCAGCTCCTCAGATTCGAAACCCCAATTTCAGGAGAAACCCTCCTCAAATCAGGCAAAGGGATCCAAGAGACCCCAGAGATCAAAGAGAACAGAGAGGCCCCGATCAGCCGATCAGACCTCCTCTACAGGAAAACTATACTGATGAAGGGGGAGACGTGATTGAAGAATTGGAAGACACTCACATTAACCTCATGGGCATTCACGATAATGAGGCCATTTTCCTCACTCGAGAAGAGGAGGAACTTTTTCTGCTGAATCAAACAAAGGTAAGTGAGGAAACTAGAGATGAGCCACAACAGGTCCTTGAGAATGCTATTCTGAAGGCACACAGGCAGTATGATCTGCGCAGTAGGAAGGCAGTAGAGGCCTCACCCAAGAAGGCGACCGAAACACAGAAAACAGTCGAATCCAAGAAAACCCCTAAACCTTCTACCGAAAAGACTCCTGATAAGGTCCCTTAGAAGAATAAAGCTGACGCTCCGGTGAAGAAAAAAATCACCATACTGAAAAGACCAGCACAACCCGAAGTCGCACCTGTTAATCCACATGGTACTTCGGAGCGGAAGAATATGGTGGACCCATCAGAATCAACGAATCAGACCCGAACTCCTGTTCCTTTCAGCCTGGAGGGAGAATTGGCCAAAATTAAAATTCCTATCCCACTTACAGAGTTGATAAGTAGAAGCAGTTATCGTTCACAGGTACTAAAAGCGTTAGCCATTGAACCTGACATAGGCACCAGAGCCTTGACTATTGTATCAGTGACTCATTCGGACACGGTGAACCTTGCTGACGATCATCCCGAGCTCCTATTCGGACCTGAAGTAAATGGTCGAGATGATACCGGTGATGTAGCTCCCTTTTATGTCAGTTTGAACATACCCAATTTAATATTGCATAACGCCATGCTGGATTCAGGTGCCTCACATAATTTAATGCCTAAAGCAGTAATGGAAAAACTGGGATTGGAGGTCACTAGGCCTTACAAAGATCTCCACTCGTTTGACTCCAACAAAGTCAAATGTATTGGTTTGATTAAATATTTGTGCATCACCCTAGTTCAGATCCCTTCGAAAAGTATGGTAATGGACGTGGTGGTTGCAGATATCCCGCCAAAGTATGGTATGTTGTTGTCCCGGTCTTGGGGAGATAAGTTGAAAGGAACCTTGCAGCTGGATATGTCTTACGCCACTATACTAGTGTTCGGGCAACAGAGGAGGTTATATAGAGAAACAATGATGAAGTATATGGTCAGCAGTCAAGAGAAACCACACAATTACCCCCTTTACTCTGGTCATTCCGATTTAGATTCATTCATCTTGTACAATGACGGTGATTCTGAAGAGCCAGATATTCAGCTGGTGGAAGACGTAGCGGGTCAAGATGAAGTTCCAGAGAACGGTGAGGAAGAAAAGATGGAAAATGTAATCACGGAAGAGTTCCCCGCTAATTTCTGGAGCATGGATTTCGATGGAGCTGTGAGTAAAGAGGGAGCAGGAGCTGGAGTCTGGTTGCATAATCATCGAAGAAGGTATTCAGAAAATCATTCCTATAAGTTGAATTTCCACTGCACTAACAACGTTGCCGAGTATGAAGCTTTAATTCTCGGTCTAAATCTGTTGAAAAAAGTTGGTGCTAAGCAAATAATGGTAAGGGGTGACTCTGAATTAATTATTAAACAAATTAAAGGTGAATATGCTGCTAAACATCCACGCCTTAGAACCTACAGGAATGCTATTCTTGATGCGTTGAAGTGCAGGTGATGCCGAGAGGACAGAATATCCTGGCCGACGGGTTAGCTACGTCAGCTGCGTCATGCAAGATCCCTTTCCACCAAACTCGCTCATACACGGTTGAAGTCAAATGCAGACCGACAGTGCCCGATAATATCAGGTACTGGCAAGTGTTTGGAAATGACGATCAGATAGAGGACTTTCTGTAATGCAAGAACGATTTTGAATGTACAAACATAGATGTAGAAAACGACAATGGCAATGTAAATAATTCCGAGTTCGAAATAAATAGTGTGAATAATGTAAACACGGTAGATACAATGGATTCAGGAGAGTCAGGAGATGACGAAATAGATACCGAAATTTTACAATTGAAAAGCAATGTTTTACCTAGAGGGCTTGTCCCTTTGGAAGATCTGTTCGACAATGACGACGTAGCTAGGAAGCCAAAAATAGAAGCCCATGGGCAAGAAGTAGAAGATTGAAACATAGGAACTGAAGTGAAGCCTAGGATGGTCAAACTGTCCAAATCTTTACCCCCAGAACAAAAGCTTAAGTACGTTGAACTGTTCAAAGAATATTCAGACGTTTTTGCCTGGGGCTATGAAGATCTGAAAGCCTATGACACCAGCATCATACAACACATAATTCCCATAAAGGAAGACCAGAAACCGTTTAGGCAGAAACTTAGGAGGATAAATCCCAAGTTGCTTCCCCTGATAGAAAAAGAGATTAAGAAAATGTACGATGCCAAGATCATAGTCCCATTACGTTTCTCTAAGTGGGTTTCTAATTTAGTCCCTACACGCAAGAAAACTGGGGAGATCAGACTCTACATAGATTTCCGAAATCTGAACAAAGCATCCTTGAAGGATAATTACCCCTTGCCTAAAATGGATCACCTCCTGCAAAGAGTGGTCGGGTCCAGTCGAATTTCTCTGCTAGATGGTTTCTCCGGCTACAACCAGGTCCTAGTCCATCCAGACGATCAGGAAAAAACCATTTTCACCACACCTTGGGGCACTTTCATGTATGTGAAGATGCCTTTTGGTCTGATGAACGCAGGAGCTACGTTCCAGAGGGCGATGGATATCGCCTTCGTAGAGGAGTCAGGTAAGTTTATTGTCGTTTATCTAGATGATGTGACCGTGTTTTCCCAATCCGATGATGAACACCTGCGGCATCTTAGATGAGTTTTCGAAAAGTGTAGGAGGTTCGGAATCTCTTTGAATCCCAAGAAATGTCTTTTTGGGTTAGAAGAAGGAAAACTGCTGGGACACATCATCTCTAAAGAGGGGATCAGAATTGACCCCAGCAGAATAGAGGCCATACTAAAGTTAGAACACCCAAGGAACCTCAAAGAACTACAGTCTTTTATAGGGAAAATTAACTTTCTTCAAAGATTCATTCCTAATCTGGTCGAGCTCCTCCGAAACATTACCAACATGCTAAAAAACGACGCGAAAATAAAATGGGATCCTGAGTCCAGGCAATCCTTCGAACAGGTAAAACGAGCACTCACAGAAGCCCCAGTTTTGATTAGTCCCGATTTCACTAAAGATTTCTATCTTTTTTCTTTCGCTTCTGAACATACGATAGCAGCTGTATTACTGCAAAATAACAGTGAAGGGTATGAACAACCCATAGCTTTCTTCAGCAAAGCTTTAAGAGATGCTGCCCTGAACTATAATATTATGGAGAAGCAGGCTTTTGCTTTGGTAAAGGCTATAAAGGACTTCAGGGTCTATATTCTCCATTCTCACATCATAGCTTATGTTCCCAACGCGGTAGTAAAATATATCCTGACACAAGACAACCCTGATGGGAGACGGGGAAAATGGATAGCAGTTATTCTAGAATACGACATAGAAATTAAGCCCACAAAACTGATCAAAGGCCAAGGCCTTGCTAAACTAATGGCTGAATCTAACTTTCAGGCTCTCGACATTAATTTTCTAGATGTGGCAGATGAATAGGGCGAGATGGCGACTCCAAACGTTAAAGAGGTTTTTCTAAACTCTCCGTGGTATGCAGACCTTATTTTTGTTTTACAAAATTTACAAGCTCCCCCTGGTTTAACTAAAACTAAAGCTAGATTTTTAAAGTTGAAGGCATTGAAATTCTGTATTCTAGAAGGAAATTTGTATTGGAAAGATCTTGCAGGTATTCTTCTAAATTGTTTACTGAAAGATGAAGCTGATAATGTGTTGCAGGAGTTTCATGCAGGTGAATGTAGTGGCCATTTGAACTGGAAGGTTACAACCAACAAAATACTCAGGGCTGGATTTGACTGGCCCACCCTGTTTGCAGATGTACATAAGAAAGTAACAGCATGTCACCAGTGTCAACTATTTGAGGGTAAAAGGAAACTCCTTCCTTTACCTCTTAAACCAATTTCAATAGAGGCTCCTTTCCAACAATGGGGACTCGATTTCATTGGAGAAATACATCCTCCGTCTTCAGGCCAACATCGGTGGATTCTTACTGCCACTGATTATTTTACCAAATGGATCGAGGCTGTACCAAGCAGGCAAGCCACTGACTCTGTTATTATCAAATTTCTTGAAAACAATATTTTATCCCGTTTTGGTTGTCCTAGGAAAATCATTACTGACAATGCAGCTACCTTCCGGTCGAAGAAACTCATTGATTTCTGCAGTCGTTAGCACATTAGCTTAGGGAATTCCACAGCCTACTACCCTTAGGGGAATGGGTTGGCGGAATCCTCAAACAAGACGTTGGTAAATATCATCAAGAAAACATTGCAGGAGAATAAAAAATCATGGCACGATAAGCTGGTATTCGCTTTATGGGAAGATAGACTGACCACCAAAAGGTCCATCGATATGTCACCATACCAGCTGGTCTACAGTACTGAGGCCGTTTTCCCAACTTCTTTGGGAGTCCCTGTCATGAAGTTACTTCAAGAAATGAAAGCTGAGCCAAATGACTCGCAGAGACGAATTAATCAGATGATTCATTTACAACAGACCCGAGAAGATGTTTTCAACAAAACACAGGTCATCCAAGAGAGCATCAAGAAGATCTTTGACAAATGAACCAAGGAGGATGATTTTGAGCTGGGAGACCTAGTGTTGAGATGGGATGCCAGGAACGAGGACAAGGGAAAGCATGGGAAATTTGATCATCTATGGACAGGGCTCTACGTGATCCAAGCTTTCAGAGGAAACAATGCCTTTTTGCTAAACAACGCCGATGGGTCAGATCTTCCAGGAGCACCGGTGAATGGCAGGATGCTGAAACATTATGTCACACCTCAGTAAGAGGTTCGAGGAACTCACTCTCCATTGTATATGCCGACTTTAATTTTCAGTCTTTACTTGCAGTTTTCTGAGTGAAGAACATTGGTTAGTTTGTTGAAGCCCGAAGAGAAGGCCCTAAGCTGCTGATCACTTTTTTTCGAACTTTTCCCGAGAATAAGACTCACTAAGATTACTAGACAAATATGTTCGGAATGACCGGAAATTGGATTCTTGGCACTTAACAGGGCAAGTACCATCCCGAGGTGGAGCCGTTGTTATCACCCCATAAATTATGGGAATCAACTTATGACTTGGATATTATGGATATTATCTGTATCTAGTGTTCTTATTGGAAATGGATTTTCCATTTTACAAAAAGAGAAAAGAAAAGAAAAAGAAAAGAAAAAGAAAAGAGAAAAGAAAAGAAAAAGAAAAGAAAAGAAAAGAGGGCATAAAAGAAGTTAAACAAAATCCCCATGCAATAACAATGACTTGGTCATACCTTTCAAGCATGATCAAGTCCTTTTAAATTGTTAATGTTGATAGGTTAGTGAATACATCTAATCAGACCATCTAATCCTGGTCAGATAGCCCCTAGGTTAGAACTAGTGAATACATCTAATCAGACCATCTAATCCTGGTCAGATAGCCCCTAGGTTAGAACTAGTGAATACATCTGACCAGACTGTCTAATCCTGGTCAGATACCCCCTAGGAAGACTAATATCTTAACCCAATAGTTTAATCGGGGTTAATTGCCTTGTGAAAGTAGGTTAGAATGTAGATTAATTGCTTTGCTTGCCTTCCCCAAATAAAACCCACTAAAAGAAAATGCCACATCAAGCCTCCGTTGCCTAATGATAGTTGAAGTGATGTCCCCTTGGTGGTGTCTAAGACAAGTTTGGAAAACCCGTAAGAAATGCACTAATCCTAAGTTTTTCCTACACATGACTTTTCCGCTCCGACCTATGTTTCAGTCACTTTTCAATGGTCCAGATCACGGCTCTTAAATCAATGGCTCACATATCATTTCGGACCCCCCCTAGTGTTCTGTTTTTAACGGAAGGGGGGGGGTCCGGAATCGACTATAATGTTTACGCAGATATGGACGGTCTGGAACAGGGCGCATGGATCTACGACCCACATTGGATTCCAGACCCCCCCGCCCGTTCTGCCTTTAATGGAAGGGGGGGGTCCGGAATTGGTAATAACTTGGGCGCAGATCTGGACGGCTCGAAACAGCGCGCTCAAATCGACGATCCACATCGAATTCCGGACCCCCCACTCCGTTCTGCCTTTAATGGAGGGGGGGGGTCCAGAATTGGTGTTAAAGGGCGGGCTAAGATCTGCGGTCAGGAAGCCAGTGCACAGATCAATGGATCATGATGGATTTCAGACCCCCCTTGGTATTCTTCTTTTAATCAAAGGGGGGGTTCGGAATGGATTTTCCTTACGGCGGGCCCCTTGTTACATGTGGTGTTGTCCTATTGGTTCATGAGTCCCATCCTCCACATGCTGCCTGACATCCCGTCGCCCCTGGACGTTACCCTCCACTGAGCCCATCCTTGGTTTTCTGTCCATCTTCTCAAACGATGAACAACCGACCACACAGTTCGATTACATCACCTTCTTGGCCAACAATATCCACGAACAATTTGTGAATTTCGCCACTGAAGGCATGTTTAGGTATTCATCCATTCTGGCTTACATGTTCGTCTTTTATCAAGCAAACAGGTTCAATTTATCCATGCAGAAGATGGACGCCGATGGGAGGCCCCAGCCAGTCACATCATGGACTTCCCTTCTGAAAAATAATTCTGTTGAATATGACTTCACAGCGTTCATTGACCAGTTTTACCACCCTGTGGTAAGTATGTTGAGTGGCATGCCTGAGCCATGAATAAATGATGAAGTCCAGAGGATTCTACAGCTCTCGGACAATGTAAAGACATGAGACTGGTATCTATGTCAGAATCACACCGAAATTAGAGTGTTCGGGTGTGAATTGGCGCCTTACAAACTACCTCGATATGTGCCGGTAAGGATTTTTGCATTAGAATATATTAGGCAGATAATGAATTCTGATGAAATTCATTTTGTTTCTCTTAAGAAAAAACAACAATTGAGGATCAAGGGACAAATTGGTTCTTTCATCTGCAATAACCGAGGCGCAGGGGAAGAAGCAGATAGAATTTTGAAGGAGATGAAATTCTCTACGAGTTTCATCTGGCATTATGATCCATATGGGATCATTTCAGATATTAGGGTGAAAAACAAAAATGCCCCTTACACTCATGAGTCCAAGCCAGAGATCGAGAAATTTGCAAATCAGGCAGTATGTTTGCCTGACAATTTGATGGACCTGGAACAGCAGGTTCCCTCGACAAGTGTGCTTCCTGCCACCACACCTCAGGTCCTCAAGGAGAAGAGGCCCCGATAGGAGTCTTCTCCTCCTGTAACCGAGGTGTCATCAGAAGAATTCCAAATTCACTCCAAAAAGCCGAAGACAGTTTCAACACCCGGCACAACAGTAGAACAGGAAGTCCCATCTACCATAGTGACCACCACAGGGGTCAAGCCTGTCACTCCATCGTTTGGCTCGAGCCAGCATAAGGAAATCACAAAAGCTCTACTGAAGAAGTCTACAGGTTCTCCCTTAGAGACTCCGCCAAGCAAGACTGGGCCCAAATTGGGCATTTTTGAAAAATATGACTTGATCAAGAAGAAGAACCAGACACTAACTAGCAGCACTTATGCCCAATTCCAGAAGCAGTCTTCCACAGCCCAGCATAGACTTCTTTTGGCATTTGATACAGAAAAGGGGAGGATGCATTTGGGTTACCTCCAAGCACAAGTGTTGGATCCCAAAGTGATATCAGATTACAAAAGGGCTACCGTCGAGTTCCAGGTCAAGGATGTGCATCTAGCAGACCAGATGGATCTGCATAAGCAGACCGGTGAGATGGTTTTCCACACTTTGGCCCATGCTACAACTTCTGCATCAAAATTTCGGGTAGCTCTGAGCAATGCCCAGACCCAACTTAAGATGGAGAAAATATCATCTTTCGCGAAAGACAATAAAATCGAGACGTTGGAGGAGCTGGTCCTCAAGATCGGTTACGACCCGGCGAACGTCAAGGCTGCCGAAGAAATGATCAAAAAGAAAAATGATGACATCGCATACTTAAGGAAGCAACTAAATCTCCCTCCAACAGAGGACCCACAAACGAAGGAGATAGCCGAAAGAGAAGGTGAAAAGGACGAGATGCTGAAATTACTCATGGAGCAGAAGGCTCAGTTAAAGGAGATGGAGGCTGAGATGGAAAGACTGCTGAAAGAGAAAGAGCAAGCAAAGACAATGGAAGGCATCCCATTGAGTGCTATCCCAATTGCAGGATTGAGCATAGCCACAGTGACAGTCGTTCCATCAGCTGCATCAGTGCCACTACCAGAGGGAACAATAGACTTGGCCAAGTCTATGAAGAGAATGAACCTGCAAGAGTCAGAAATCAGCAGGCTTAAGAAAGAAGTGGAGAATCTCCAAGAGCTTAAAACCTCTTTCCAGACAGGCCTATCTAAAGAAAAGTGGGTGAATGAGCAAATCAGGAAGGAGCTACAACAGCTCCAAAAGTAGACCGTGGCAGGGAATACTTTGGCTGAGGCCAAAGAGGTGATATGGACAGACATTACCAAGTCCATAAATGAAGTCTGGCCTATGTTTCAAATCATGTTCGAACAAAATGAGTTGCTCCAAAGGAGAAAACAGGCAGTAGAGAAAATTAGAGTGGAGATGGGAGACATGCCTGCACAAGCTAATGAGATCATCAGGTTCCTAAATTCCAAGACTAGAGAGGAACTTGAAGAATTAAAGATTGAGGACAGGACATAAACCATACTTGAAGTCAAAAGTGTTTTGACTAAAAGGGGTCTGATGCTTCTGCTCGAGGAGAAGATTCAAGTCATGGATCAAGGAGTGCATAAGTTTTTCAATAAGATAGATGCTCTCCAGAGGAAGGGCCTACCTGGCATGAAGGTCATCAATGATAAATTAATGACACTCCCTGATTATAAGAAGAATTTGACTGAAGCATCTAGTTCCAAATTTGCAGGGGTACAAGGGAGTATCACAGGAAAAGAATTCATAGAGGCCCTGCAGTTGGATATTGATATCCAATATGAAATTAAACATATATTCACCATCAAGCCTACATTTTCTAAATACACCGACATGGATGAAGTGTATCGGAGATTGCTTAAAGTCACAGTGCCAGGTCATATCAGATGGGAAGAACTATGTGATCTACTTGATTAGCATATGAGCTGTCGCATCCAGTCACCTGTCCAGTGAGAAGAGATTGCGAAGGCATCTCGCCAAGGGCCTACCCCAGAAACACCGCTTACAGTTGTAATGAGTCATCAAACAGTTTTTGATTAGTTAAAGTAGTTAGACTAAAAATAGAATGAGCATGTCCCGATCAGTTATGACGGGAACATTTATATTTTGAGATTATAAATACTTCAACTCTCGAAGTATTGGGGGTTGTTGATTCACACACCCTATTGCTATCAAGATGTAATATTTTTGATCGGCCATTAATAAAGAAGAAGGCATTTACAGGATTCTTGCGTATGTTCATTGGTGACGTTGATCTTCTGAGTTTAATGTTTTTCTTTCTCTGTATCCATTTTGTTTTCTGGATCTAATCTTTATGAGTAGCGTTATGTTGCAGGATTTATCTATGATACCCTGTTTCCGATTCTAAAGATTTATATGTTTATCTTCTAATACCTTCAATTAAGAAATTCTTAACTGCTTGTTAATTGAAGTTATTTTCCTCATCTTTTCTTCCGTCCATCATTTTAATTTAAAAAGATCCAGTGAGTATATTACCTCGCCCTATGGAGGTTTTCTTTAGCATTTTTGGTTGTATCGATTATTTGTTTAAACACAGAGTGCTAACAGTTCTAACACTGCTTCTTCTTCTTTCCTCCTGGTCTGGTCTCTTTCAATCCAAGGGTTGGATAGTAACATGGTAAATCGGGTGTTGTCTTCAATAAATTTAATAATCTCAAAATCTTCTTCTGTCGAAGTTCTATTGGCATTCATAGGTATCTGAGTGAGCTTCCCACATAGGTTTACCAGTTTTCCTCTGAATAATCCTATTCCTCCTAATGAAGGAATCATAACAGGCTTCCCTATAGCTTCCCAAGTTCTCTCTGTCATGATATTCACCTGTGTTTCCTCATCCAAAACACAGTCAATGTCGAAGTCTCCTATTCTTTCTTCGATGCATTCTTTTTCTTTGAAGATATCTGATAAGCTGACATGTCAGTGGTCATTCAGGGTGTCTTTCATCTGTAACAATACATTCTCTGATTCTTTCTAGGATTCTGCCATTTCTGGATTTTCCTTAGGGTTTTTCTGGTTCAAATTCATTCTTTTTTTTTATCATCGTAACAATTTTCAGACAAGATCCAAGTCTCGGGAATTTAGCAAAGCTACATCATCGGGAAAAAGCTTGATAGTTTCGAGAATTTATAATTTAGAGGACCGGGACATGTTTGGCGGCGTATGGAAAAATGTAGTAGAGGCACAAAAGATATAACTCGACAGACTTTTGATTACGAAACGACCTAGATCAACGGCTGGAGCCCATATCGGGCGGTAAACTTGCACGTGACTTAACCATATAAAGACAGACCAGGAAAACCATTGTGGTTTTTAAGATGGACAGGTTTCGCCTCCAGAGATACATAGGGGCAAAAGGCGGGTTGCCTGAAACCAACTTCGCCAATGCCCCTATGTCACATGTTCCTGTTATCACTTTGTAATTTGCCCAAGGCTGTGGAGGTAGTCACAGAGGCAACATCAAAACTGTTAAGATATTTAGACACTTAGGAGTTAGTTAAGATCTACTTGGTCTAATATGTCGTTAGGTAAAAGTGTGTTTCTTAGTGTGTTTATTTAGTATGCATTAGTATGCATTTGTAGTTAGGAAATACGACGGTCACGATATGTTCCCGACATAGAGTGATCCGACGGTTCATGCTCTCCTCGATCTTAACGACCATTGATCTGTATCTTAACACCCGATTGGTCCATGATATCTATTTAAAGAGCATGGAGGGTCATTTTCCGATGATCGATTGTGAGAAACTCTCTTGTAAAATCTCTCTGTAATCTTTTTCTTTGCATTAATAAACTGCTCCAAGTGGCCGCGTTGGCTGGGGCCGTGGATGTTTCCCCGTAGGGGTTTTACCACATGAAAACATCAGTGTGTTGATCTTTGATCTGGTTATGTGAGTGGTTACTGAAGGTGTTTTTCCTCTATTGGAATACCTGTGTTGTCGAACATGGTATCAGAGCTTGTTTGAAGACCTGCTCCTGTTGTAGATCGAGATTGTGAAGCCGAGTTGCCTCATATCCATTTTTGGAAATTTTCATACATTTATGGGTTGAGAGGACTATTCCATTGCGTCTAGAGTACTCGTTTCATTTAGGAACACTTTTTGTTTCACTCAAAAAGGTTTCCGTTTTCCCAAGATACGGCCATTACAGTCAGATCCAGAGGTATAAAGCCTGAATATGCATTTTTAAAATTTCTACAAAGTTTTATTTTGATTTTATTTCGGTTTGTGTTTTTTATTTCCGGGTTGCTACTCTTAGATTTGTGTATGCTATTTGCCCCGCGCCCTGTGTGATCTCATAAAATCAGAAACATATAGGAAAAGGTGCATCTTCCGGGTAAGCTAACCGAGATCTAACCCTTGTTGTCATCGAGAAGCAAATTTTTTTTCTTGTGTGAAAATAGTTTTTTTGAGCATGCTCTCCAAGGTCATATTCAACAACAACAACAACAAAAACAACAACTATCCTCCTTCTGAACATTACAATATGTTTTTCTAGACCATTTGGTTAAAACTTGCCTTATTAAGTAAGAGGTCTTGAGTTCAAGTCTCTATTTTGTTACTATTTTTGAAAAAGTTCATGCTAAAAATTGTAAAGTGCATTTCACTTCAAGTATAAAAGTGAATCACTATAAGTAGCTTTATATTTTAGAGTTATTTATTTTGCATGCAACTTTTCTGTTATAAGGTAACTTCATTGTAAAAGTGATCCCCACTTCTCTTTATAAAAGTG
>ML778547.1:181265-191889 GCA_009831015.1 Picea engelmannii
TATAATTTGTTTTATTTAAGTTTATATGTATTACATGTTTTTGATATTTTGTTTTTAATTATTACTTTGTTTTGTTTTGATTTTTATATATTACGTTTTTGTTTACGTGTTTTGTTTTATTGTATTGTTTTTATATGTTTTTTTAATATTAATTGTTTATTTTTTATTTTTTGATTAATATTTTTTTTTGTTTGTTAATTTGTGCGGGACCTGTTGGCTACGCGATTAACCTGTGGCTTGAGAAACCGCGACTCAGGGGCATCTAAGCCGTCAAAATCACCCAGGGATCGCACCCAGCCTGAGCCACACCAACCCTTAACATGGTTGGATTTTTTGTCCCCGCAGGTTTCGAACCGGTGACTTTAACATCACGGAGTAGCTTAACAACACACTCCGTCACCGACTGTCCTACACCTCGGGGATATTTTTTGATTAATATTTATTCTAACAAAATAACTTAATTATTAACAACTAACTTAACTATTAATCATTAATTAATTACTTAATGATAAATTTATTATTAACAAGTCTAACCTATTCTAACTACACTACTTTTATTGCTAACCTTATTACTAATTAACTAAATTAATTAATTAATTTCTAACATTATTAATTAATCTAATCTTTTATTTATGGTCAATTACCTTATTAAACTAACCAATAATTTTATTATCCTAAGTTTGTTTACTCATGCAGGGATGAGTGGTGAGCGAGACATAGTCAAAGGGACAAAGGGGCAAGGGAGTGAGGGCGCAGTGGTGGATGAAGGATGCAACATGGTGATGGAGGATCAAGCGAAATGGATGGAGGGGATACAGGGGTCAACCGAGCCACAAGTCTTCATCACAGGGGCAATGCCAAATCAACAGTCAAAGAATCGAGTTACCTATGATTATAGGACTCTAACATAGGGTCCACCTGGGGATGGCAGCTCTTTCAGGAGGTGTCAAGAACCACTGAACTATGAACATGCAGACTGGTGATTTATCCATTGGGCTGATCCCAAAATCTTATTCTGCAACCTGTACCTATTTTGATCTTGCAATTGAAACCAAATCAAAATGAACACTGTTGAAAAAGAGATGCTCAAAATGCTGAGCTTATTCACATTCTCCTACCTACCCTATGCTACTGATAATTTTGTCATTCTAAATGATACAATAATGCCAATGCAACTAGTCAAGCAACTTCTCTAACAACTCTGCTCTTTCAATGTTTTCAAACAATATCAGAAATAAAACTTGCATAGGCATAATGAAATGCTTTCCATCCTGATCCTCATCACAAGGGGCTTGATGAACACGAAAAATAACAAAAATATTGGAAATGCATTGTGGCCCTGTGATGAACAATTTCTCCATATAAATAGCCACTGGATCAAGATAAACTTGACCTATTACTAGATATTCAAATCTAACCAAATCAACTTCATGATTTGATGTTGTAGTTATGTTATTTGCATCCTCATGCACTTCCAGACATGGCTGCAACTTTTTTGATGGGTTCTGAAATGATGCTTCTGCTGAACACACCCCTGTAACTGACTGCCTGATCATGTCAACATCATCACAGCTTTTTAGCTCATGACTGGCAAATGAAGAATGATTTTGACCCCACAGGTCATCCAACCGATCAACTATTGGATCCTGAAAAGACTAACAATATTGTTGCATTGATTCAAATGAAATTTCCATACTTTTTATGTATTTATCCTTCAACACTTGTTCAAGAGTCTCCTTCAAAAATTGAAATGAATTATTATCTAATGGGACAAAATTACATTCCACTGTTTCAAATCTTGTTTCGAGCTCTGGACTTCCATATGGACTTTTAAAATCAAGGGAAATTAGTGACTGTGATTTTGGGTCTAAAACAGGTCCCATGTTATCAATGACGACCTTTACTAACTCATCAGAAATTTTTTTGTCTTCACTATTTACAACTTGCCTAGAGTTTCTTTTCAGAAATTGAAAGGATGAGAAACATAAGGGCATAGATTTTTCCTTTACTCTGGAATTTTATGCATTTTCCTCATCGCTGTCATGATTGTTGGCAGAGGCTGATTGTCATATCTGAGCTGTAACTGATCTTCTTCCTGCCCGTTATCCCCGACTTTTAGGGATAACTAGGAGATCATGTCTCGAGGCCCACAGGTCCTAGACATGGAGTACCAAGAGCAGGATTGACCTAATCATGGCCCTAGAGGGCCCATCCTTTTCTTATTCCATCAGCTTTATCTTTTCAGCAGCAGTAGCATCAATCACCATCGGCTTGGTCCTGTATCATTAAAGGTTCTTTCTCCATGAGGTAATTGGTCCAGGTATCATGGTATGTGTCACTTTTGATCATTGAAACCTTTAAATATATGCATCTGATTCCCTTTTATCTCTAACAACTGCTTGGATATTACATTATCCCACTTAACCATGATTGGGGAAATTGACAGGGTGCCCTAGCAAGCCTATGCCCATAGGTCTTGGTTTTCCACTGGGGGGGTTTATGAAAAGCCATCGTCCACTCCCATCATAGCACCACTGTTTCATCTTATCTCCTGCTCATTTATCCCATTCCCCTTGTCCGGGCATTGGGTTGACCTATTTGTAGGATTGCACCTTATCTCGTGGGAAGAAGGGGCTAAAGGCATAGAAGGTAAAAGCAGCTGGTAAAAGATAAAAGCCTAGAAATAAAACCTCGAGATGCTTCACCCAGGGATCCCTGAGAAGGCAATAAAAGGCCTCTCAGCAAGAAACAAGAGGGACTCAGAAAATAAAAAACAAGACCTAGTCAAGAGGATAGGGGGTCTCATCACGAGCTAGCCTATTAGGTTCATGGGTGCCTAACAGTATGAAATTTCCACCATCTGGTTACCACGCCAGGGAAATCACCTTTGGTTGCATGGCCAAGGGAAAGGGGGTCTCATCATGAGCCAACCTTCTCATCTCTGTGAAAGTACTTGTGGGTAACACTGTCATCTTTGGTCACCATGCCAAGGCAGTGTTCTATGGTTAGCCCTTGAATAAAAAGAAAAAGAAGAAGAAAAAGCAAATAAAAAAGAAAATAATAAAGGCAAGAATGGGCTTGGAAAAATTGCATCCATGACAGGTACAACTGGCCTTCTATAAAGGAACCCACAGATAACATTATGCATCCATGGCTCTCACTTCACCCACATGTCTGGACATCCCCTAGCCACATCACCTCACTTACATGGCTTGGATGAAACCTTCCTGGAGACTTCCCTTTTCTTGTGGATACTAGCCCAATAGGATGTCTTGTCTTTTTTCTCCAATCTTGTATTGTAGGTTTTTGTAATATATTTGACCTACTATTATTTTATCTCTTCAAAACTCCAGGTTACCAGGGATGTCTCCCCTGGGTCTAACCTCCCTAAAGAGAAAGAACCTCCCCATCGTGGTGACATTGGGTGGGATAGGTTCCTGTTACGCCAGTTTGACCTACAAACTTCAAGCTTTTGTCCTCCCTACAAACTGTGTGATAACATTTTGGTGTTGTTGCCGGGGAACACTGAGTCAGTTCTCCTCAAACGACAAAATATTTTCGGTAAGCCTTGCCTCAAGAGCCTTATCTTACAATCTTACCTGGCGACTCCACTAGGGTGTTTTCTGTTTTCTTTGATAATTTCAAGTAAACTATCTAGCGACTCCACAAACCAAAAAGAGGTTCAATAATCCTCCTTTGTCTTTCAGAAGGAAGCCTCCCAAGAACTCTCCTGTTGTCAAATCACTTTTCGGGAAGAGCCTTCCTTTAAGAATCATGTCTAGCTCTCAAACCGCTACAACGAACCCAACCAACAATCAAAGACAATGGTCATCTACTGTTTTCAAACCATTAGACATGTCAGCCATACCAGGCTACCCTAGGTAAATGCCACCCAAGTATGAGAAGTGGTTGCCTAAATTTACCGGTACTGATGCAATCAGTGTCGAAGAGAACATGAGCAACTTTTGGGCATTTTTCCAGCTTCATCCCATTAGTGATGATGTTGAAGATCTAGTCATGAAGTTGTTCTCCGCTACTCTTTATGATGCCTCAAGGCGTTGGTACCTAAGCCTTCCTGATGGAGGCATCAAAACCATGGATAGACTTGAAGAGGCCTTTCTCAAAATATGGAGTGTCAAAGAAGACCCTAATATGCTCCTCACCCAATTGAACAACCTTTCCAAATATGAAAATGAGTCCATTCGGGAGTTCCACACCAGATTCGAGACTTTACTACAAAGAATTCCCGCAAGCCATCATCCGAAAGATGACTACCTCGTCCATGTTTACACCAGATCTTTCAATGGACAACTAGGGTATCTTCTTAGAGACAAAAACCCCCAGTCCATTCAAGAAGCCCAAGAGCTCACTACTAAAATAGAAGGAAACCTCCTTTCATCCAAGATTGAGCCTTTTGCTAACCCAAGGGGGAGAATAGACACTAAACCAAAGATAGTTCACAATGTTGAGCCTACTTCAGATCTATGTACCAGTATCACCAAGCTACAAGCCTCTATGGATGGTATCATAAAAAATCAAGAGGAAATGATGAACAAGATTGTCAAGTTGGAAAGATCTCAGACCCAGGCGCCCAGGGTCCCGTACAAAGGGCAATTCCAGAAAGGGGTCCAATTTTATAAACCAAAGAATGAGCATGAAGTTCCAAACACCTTGGCCCCTGTAAACATTGTTGATGAAAATCCTTGGTGCCTGGAATGCAGCGAAGCACATTAGGAGCATGAGTTCCCCTACAATAGTGGCCATCAACAAGTCAATAACATGGATTGTTTCATGGAGTTTCCTTAGATAAATATCACAGATGAAAAACATCAAGAAGCCATGAAAGAAGCATCCAGATCAACAAGGATGGCGGTAATAAACAACCTGGATCAAGAATCATGAGAAAAGATAAAGAAACAAGAATTTCAGGTGTACAGAAGAAAGAATTTGAAACAACCTGCTGCTGATCAGGCAAAGCCCCCACCCATGGAAATGCTTCTTCCCAAGACATCCAAGGATGGCAAGGTTGACTTGAACTTTGACTTCAAAGGGGCATTATAAAAAATGCATGTAAACGTCCCCCTAAGAGAAGCAATCAAGATCCCATCCATCAAGGAATGCTTTGACACTTTCTTTTCGGGATCAGATGAACCTATGGACCCCCCTATTATGTTGCAAGCTGATCACTTCAGGGTCCAATATGGTAAACCCTCCTTTCTTCATGACGTTGGCAATGAACGACAAGAACCTCAACAATTGCATGTTAGATACAGGTGCTGGTTCCAACATGATGTCACTCAAAGTCATGCAACAAGTGGGTTTGAAGGTCACACGACCTTATATAAATGTATGTGGTTTCTAATCTAAATCCATACCCACACATGAGGTGGTTGAGAATGTTGAAGTTTGCCTAAAGGAGTACCCAGAGAAGATGGTCCACGTTGACATCGTGGTAGTTGATGTCCCAGATGTGTGGGGAATGTTGTTATCTAGGAAGTTTGCTACAATGTTAGGTGGCACCCTTGAGATGGACCTCACATTCTTGCAATTGCCTTTGAAAAATGGAACGATAGGCCATCTCCTCAATGTGCCAATAACTAGGGACCATGTGCAGGATATTACTCACCCTGTCAATAATAACAAAGAACAAAACAAGATGATACAAACTCTTCAAAAGTATTCTCCAGAAGATATTCCCTTTGCAACAGAGGAGGAGTTTGATCAGATCGAATGACCCAAGAAAGAAGAATACCAACAACTCCTGGATGAATTAAAAAACAAAGAAATTGGGACAGTGAAGATATTAAAGAAACATGAAGATGACGTACAAATCCACCTGTCTCAACATGAAGTTTTTATAGCAGAAGCTCACCCCCTTCTCTCATCACAATACACCAGGGTTGTGCAAGGAACGACCAAATACAAAGTCAGAAAGTACAAGGAGGGAGACATGGTATGGATGTCGGATACCCAGAAAGGAGAGCCAACTAATGTAAAAGGAAGAACTCAGTCATGGCTCAGACCCTTCAAAGTTGGAATGGAATCAGTTAACGACTCATATTATCTATCCACTCTAGAGGGAAGAAGGCGCCCATTACCTATCAGCGAGCACCTCCTCAAACCCCACCAAGGTGGGGGGACCTGATTTCACAGGTAAGTACAGGTAAGTAGGCATTTTGTATTTGTGTATTATACCATTTGCATTTCATGTTAGTTTTCTTTCACATTTGCATTGTTGATTGTTTTCTTTTAGTTTATATGTATATCTATGTATGCTGGGGTCGTATTACCACCCCAATTTTGTTACTGATGCCCCTATCGAGATTGAGCAGGTATGCAAGTTATGCCAGATATGCTTAGGTTCTCATGCACTCTACGGTGAGCACATGTCCCCGAGTTGGAGCCAGATGTTATCCCCAATTTTTAGGGATAACTGGGAGATCATGTCTCGAGGCCCACAGGTCCTAGACATGGAGTACCGAGAGTAGGATTGACCTGAGCATGGCCCTGGAGGGCCCATCCTTTTCTTCTTCCATCAGCTTTATTTTTTTAGTAGCAACAACATCCATCACCATAGGCTTGGTCCTGTATCATAAGAGGTTCTTGCTCCATGAGATAATTGGTCCAGGTATCATGGTATGTATCACTTTTGATCATTGAAACCTTTAAATATATGCATCTGATTCCTTTTATCTCTAACAACTGCTTGGATCTTACATTATCCCACTTAACCATGATTGGGGAAATTGATAGGGTGCCCTAACAAGCCTGTGCCCATAGGTCTTGGTTTTCCACTGGGGGGGTTTCTAAAAAGTCATCGTCTGCTACCATCATAGCACCACTATTTCATCTTATCTCCCGCTCATTTATCCCATTCCCCTTGTCCGAGCATTAGGTTGACTTGTTTGTAGGATTGCACCTTATCTTGTGGGAAGAAGGGGCTAAAGGCCCATAAGGTAAAAGCAGCTGGTAAAAGATAAAAGCCTAGAAATAAAACCTCAAGATGCTTCACCCAGGGATCCCCGAGAAGGCAATAAAAGGCCTCTTAGCAAGAAACAAGAGGGACCCGTAAAATAACAAACAAGACCTAGTCAAGAGGATAGGGGGTCTCATCATGAGCCAACCTATTAGGTTCATGGGTGCCTAACAGTATGACATTGCCACCATCTGGTTACCACACCAGGGAAATGACCTTTGGTTGCATGGACAAGGGAAAGGGGGTCTCATCACGAGCCAACCTTCTCATCTCTGTGAAAGTACTTGTGGGTAACATTGTTAGCTCTGGTCACCATGCCAAGGCAGTGTCCTCTAGTTAGCCCTTGAATAAAAATAAAAAGAAGAAGAAAAAGAAAACAAAAAAGAAAAGAATAAAGGCAAGAATGGGCTTGGAAAAATTGCATCCATGACAGGTACAACTCACCTTTTACAAAGGCACCCACAGATAACATTATGCATCCCTAGCTCTCACTTCACCCACATGTTTGGACATCTCCTAGCCACATCAACTCACTTACATGGCTTGGATGAAACCTTCCTGGAGACTTCCCTTTTCTTGTGGATACTAGCCCAATAGGACGTCTTGTCTTTTTTCTCCAATCTTGTATTGTAGGTTTTTGTAATGTCTTTGACCTACTATTCTTTTGCCTCTTCAAAACTCCAAGTTATCGGGGATGTCTCCCCTGGGCCTAACCTCCCTAAAGAGAAAGAACCTCCCCATCATGGTGACATTGGGTGGGATAGGTTCCTGTTACGCCAGTTTGACCTACAAACTTCAAGCTTTTGTCCTCCCTACAAATTGTGCGATAACATTGCCAACAACATGCTGTTGGTTTCTTTGAACAATCAACATCTATTTCAGCCTCATGATCATCATCATACTAAACACACTTGGGTAGATTATGCCAGTAAGAAATTCATCAAACATGCACATCATATCAGCTGATGGCTCTTCAACAAGATGAGTTGGAACTTCATCTTCGACTACATTGTGAATTGAATACATGAAAGAATCATTATCCAAACCATGGTACCAAGGGTGAGCTGCAAAATGTTAGGGAACTGTGACCTTTTCTTTCTTTGAAAACAATGGAACATGATGTCTTTGGAAAGCAAGCTCATTTTTCCTGCTAATCTTCTGCATCATCTCTTCCATGGCGTTGGCCAAGATGTTCAGTTTAGCTTCTGATGACTTCAGCTTCTCCTTTTCTTTGTTATTTACCTTTGACCTTTTGATCAACAAGTTGGTCTCCACATCAACTGCAATGTTCTGCATTTCTTCGAGAGTTGCAGTGTTCCTTTCTCTTAATTGGAGTGCCATCTCAGGATCGAAGGAATTTGGGAAATGCAAATGATCTGATCCCGAGGGTGGTCTTATATCAGTAGGCATCACATGATATATCTTATTGAATCTTGCTGAAAACTGTTGTACTGTTTCCCCTTACTGTCTTTTCAAATGGTCATATTCTTCTAGGATGAGAAATACATTTCTCATGATAACCCATCGATCTAGGAAAACTTGCAAAAACTGATGGAAATTGTTAATGCTTTCATCTGGGATATTTTTAAACCAATTTTTAACTTTGCCTTGCAAAGACACGGCAAACATCTTGATATAGACATCATCATCTTCAACCTCATAAAGGTCAAGGAAATCTTCAAGAATTTGGATATGCTTTTCAGTAGTGATCTTCACATTTTCTCCATCAAACCTCGGCATATTATTGATGTAATTGATAGGGAGGTCATGGAGAATAGGAGGCAAATCTAGATGTTTGTATCTGTCTGGGATTTTCTCGGGGATAGGAGGTAAAGCAAGGGGCTTATAACAGGCTGGAATTTTGACTTGTGAATATGGAATTTTCACATATGTATTAGAGATATTTACATATGTAGGAAATAAAGCAGGAGGCTTATGTCTATCAAGGCTTCCTATAGGTGTAGGAGTGGGTACCAAAGCTATGGGAATGGGCTCAATCCTTTGAGATTCATCGGGTTGAAAATGGTCATCCTGAACTTCAACAATATACTCTGGACCAGGATCATGATAAGAGAGAAAGTAATTGAAGATGAAACCAATAATATCATGAATACGATTTGAGCTTGAGTACCTGGTCTTTCTAGGCTTCTTGGTCATGCTTTAGGTTCTTCCTCCAGTGGAGCCTTTGAGTTGGCATTGTCTGGATCTGATTGGAGTCGCCGGGTGAAATATTTCAGCCTTCTTGTGTCTAATCACCATCCACCATCAGTGATAAGATCTGGGACTTGAAGTACACTACTGGAGAAAGTTCCCCAGTATGGTCACCATTATGTTATCACTCTATAATTTTCCCAAGACTGTGGAGGCAGTCACAGAGGCAACATCAAAACCACTTCGAGTCTTGGATCTAGCCCTCCAAGAATCAGAGAGGGATCTCTCTGTTTGATATAGATTTGTTTGAATAGATATTAGGCTAGTTATGTAGAACATGGGGTTTTTTATGGATTTGGTATGTTTGGGAGATCAAAAACTTAAATTTTCATTGGGCCATGGGGTCTACCTTTATGAAAATGGATCTATCTCAGATGTAAATATTGTCACCACAGGGTAGGATAGAAAGACTACTAGATCAAATTGAATTAAATGAAAGTGGAGGAGAGGAAAAGAAGGGGAAATCCACCAAACAGAGGAGCAGATAAGAATTCCTATGCTCAACTTCAGACGAAAACATGCAGACCATTAAAAGACCAGAAGCAGAGTGAAAAAAACAAGTTCTGTTTGTAATATTTCTTTCAATGATTGGATCAGGGAAAACATCAAATGGATTAACAAAGGAAGAAAACAGTTACTCAGAGAAAAACATCACCAGGGAGTCTAACACAAGAATCCTACAGCTACAATTTTTATTTTCTGGAAAGTCATCAAGAAAATTATAGTGTATCCCCTGTGGGGCATGAATCCTGAGCTCAATCATCAACCCTTTTACATTAAACTCACATAAATAAATAGGAGATATCCCCCAATAATTTTTTGAAGTCGGATTCAACCACCTCGGCCAAAAATAGCAACAAATCCCCAAAAATCCTCGACTGTCTGCCATGAAAGACGGGCCGAATTTCTGCAAAAAAGGGGTCTGTACAGACATCTGTTTCTCTTCAATGCTGAAACTTGGGGAAAAAATGAAGGAGGTTATTGTATATGGGAATGTTCTGGACAACAAACTTCTTTGGTTTTTCTAAATTCGCCTCCATCTCGCCGTAACAGCTCCCACAAAATCAGGGTTGTAATAGAAAAACCAAAAATCCGAAAAATGAGGCTGAAAGACAACTTTGTTTCTCCCAACTGGTGGCACATGTGAAAACAATGAGAGAGGTTTTTATGATTCATCTTGTTATGGAGAAGAACCTTTCTCTTTTTTTCAAAATTTGTTTTCGTTTTCCCGGAATCGGCTTCAGAAAAAGACTGGTCAAAACTAGAAAAACAATGGTTTTGTGAAAATGGGGGAGGGCGGTTTTGGAGAGGTAAGTGGTATTACGGATCCCCCCTGAGGTGGTAAAATGTATTGAGAGGGGGGGGGGGGTCCGAAATAACTTGGAGGTGACAAGTGTCCCTCCCAATACCACTATTATGGACCGCCCCCCTCCGTTA
>ML778547.1:192132-229972 GCA_009831015.1 Picea engelmannii
TTTTTAATGTTTTATAATTTGTTTTATTTAAGTTTATATGTATTACATGTTTTTGATATTTTGTTTTTAATTATTACTTTGTTTTGTTTTGATTTTTATATATTACGTTTTTGTTTACGTGTTTTGTTTTATTGTATTGTTTTAATATGTTTTTTAATATTAATAGTTTTTATTTTATTTTTTGATTAATGTTTATTCTAACAAAATAACCTAATTATTAACAACTAACTTAACTATTAATCATTAATTAATTAGTTAATGATAAAATTGTTATTAACAAGTCTAACCTATTCTAACTACACTAATTTTATTGCTAACCTTATTACTAATTAACTAAATTAATTAATTAATTAATTTCTAACATTATTAATTAATCTAATCTTTTATTTATGGTGAACTACCTTATTAAACTAACCAATAATTTTATTATCCTAAGTTTGTTTATTCATGCAGGGATGAGTGGTGAGCGAGACGTAGTCAACGAGACAAAGGGGCAAGGGAGTGAGGGTGCAACAGGGGATGAAGGATGCAGCATGGTGATGGAGGATCGGGTGAAATGGATGGAGGGGATAAAGGGGTCAACCGAGCCAGAAGTATTCATAATGGGGGCAATGCCAAATCAACAGTCGAACAATCGAGTTTCCTATGATTATAGGACTCTAACAGTTTCTATACGTCAAATCAGACACTCGTGGGGTGCCAGTGGCGGCTGGTCAAAATCACCCTATCTCAGTCGTTCGGTAATTCACAACCGTATAATGTCAGATGAACGTCACCATATAACAAAATCAAAAGCTAATCATTTGAAATGGATTGGCCACGTGTGGTAAATCAACGTACCTTCCAGTGAATCTGTCAACGATTCATGATTGGAACTCTATAATTACTCAAGTATGAAGGCATCGTTTTATCCATAAGCGAAGTAATCTCCAATTCGCTCAACTCTCTGATTTCTATAAGATCGCTTTGGTGTTTACGAAATTGGGATACATGGACCAAGCTATATTCGGTGAGACCGTTCATTCAGGCAACATGGAAGATTTACCTACGAGCATGAAGGAAAGGGAAATTACACATATATTGGCAACTAAGTTCCACACATAACCTGTTACAGACTCAGGATTGGAAGTCAAGATAAATCCCATCATGAGGGATCTAATTATCAACAAGCAAGCTGTTAAAAAGAAACAGAGCAAACGACAGAGGAAAGAAACCGTAGATGAAACGACTGAAATTATTGGAGAGAATCAACCGACTTGGTTGGATACTCTAAAGGAGGAGATCACTAAGCTAAAATAAACTCTCAAGTGGAGACAAGTACATCCCAACATGTTTTGGACAAATGACACCTAGATACGATGAAACTGTTCCTAACGGTCCCTCTAAAATAGGGTAACGGTTATTATAAATCATTTCTCATTTGTAACTGATCTCTAATCCTAGAACGATGAGAAGTATGAACGTTTTTTATTCCACGAAGAAACCCTCTCTCTCTATATATTATCTAGAGGATATATAGAGGCATGGAAAAAAGAGGAACCTGCCCTTTGTGCAGGAAGACCTTTGTAAATTTTTGGGGCTAGAATGAACATATAAATGCAGAAACAAATTTTGGACTATTTATGAAATAGATTCTAACTGGCGGTGATATGGGTCTTGTTTTCCTTTCATAGTATGTGTTTCCTATGATCATTTATTCCATATATATTTTTCTTCTGTCTAAATTTGAGAATTAAAGGCCCAAAATTCATCATTTGATTCTCTTGGTTTAGCAATTTAGAATATGTTTATCTCTTCTGAACTAATTTAGAATTCATTTATATAATTCTTTGATGAAGTTATGTGTCCCTTCTCTTCTAATGCCATGGAAATATTTTCAGATATAAACTCAGACTCACTACCTGATTTAGCCTTTTCCTCTTAATAGTTCGCAAGTTTGACGATGCATTGTTTATTCTAGACTCCATAGCCCAAATGTCATCTTCATTCCCCCAATCATTTTATAACCCCCCCCCAAAAAAAAAACAAACCGAATATAGCCTACTAATTATCAAAAGATACCCAGTGACATGAGAGATCCCTCTATGAGTTGAGCAGGCTATTTCCTCAGCTCTAAAACAGGTTGAAACAATTACCTCTATCGTTTGTCTATTCAGCCGGACAAAATTTACAGAGTGATAACATTCCGGCGCCATTGCTGGGGACGAAATTAAGAATTTTTCCCTGGGAAGAACGACATGGTTGAGTTCTAAGGTCTGATATTAGTAGACACTTAGGCACATATTGGCTGTATTACTGCTTTGGCGATTCCACACATCAAAAATTAGTTTGAAGGTGATTCCACTAGTAGAAGAATCCAAAAAATTGAATTTTCAATGGAGACTCCACTCTCAATGCAGAATCTAGCTTCCAAAACATTATTGGTGACTCCACTCAAGTTTAAAATTTAATTCAAAGACTCCACTGATAAAAAAGATCCCATGACAGAGGCATGAAAAGACATTATGGAAGAAAACAGGTACTTAAAATTGGATTTTTTCCAAGGCATTTTATTTTTTGTTATAGGTTGCCCCTGCTTTTTCCTTGAACATGCCAAACAAATTTTTCTTTACCTGCTGCATTATAATGATGATCATGAAAAAAATTCAATCATTCATCTTCCTCTTAAATTTGCACATGCATACACCCACCGTATTAATGATTTCGATAAGATTTTTACAGCTGGGCCATGTGATGACCATGACCAAGTCGGTAAACCCCATAAAGCCAAGGCCGATGTCTCTACCCTTGTTCCTAGTCCAATGTCCTCCAGAGCCCAACATAGATACATACCCCTGAAACTACCCCAAGTCCTCCACGATTTCCCTCCAAATCACCATGAATATCTACTTGTGTTTGATGGAGAAACTAATGTCATATCAGCTGAAAAGCACATCCAAGGGTTTGAGCATTTCATAGATTTATTTGAGATTAACCATGACGATGTTTGTATGAGTGAATTCTCTCAATCCTTGAAAGGGAACACCAAATAATGGTTTAGACATTTGCAGCCAGATACAATTAGCTCATGGGAGGAACTGAAGAATGTTTTCTTGAAGTTTTGGGGCAAGAAGAAATATTTGGAGCTACAACTTGGCAGAGCAATGAAGCTATCTCTATATTCAGTAGAAGGTTTTCCAGTATTTACTACAAATTGCCTGAAGAGATTCAACCCACTGAAGCAGCTGCCATGTTCCATTATACAACGAATCTTCATCCAGATTTGTCTTTCCTCCTGATGGAAAGAAGACCTAAGTCCCTACAACAAATGTTTAATGATGCCCAGGATATTCAACACAACATCCAGGCATGTAAACAGATCCAAAAGGAAGAGTTGGATGCTCAAAAACATGAAAGTGGATATGAACATGAAATAATTGATTGGAATCTTAAGCATAAAATTGATGATATCATGGGCCCTCTTGAAGTCTCAAATGCTTATGATCGCGCAAAAAATTATTTTCCACTTGTTAAAAGAAATGGTGTTGTTCTAGCTTTTGAGCCATCTCATGATAAACAGGGAGCTGGTCATTTTGTAGACAATCAAGAGGATGAGTTTGCAAACCAGTTTGTTGAAGAACATATTAATGTTCCAAGTCTGTTCTTATTAGAGGACATTGCATATGATGCTGATTTGCCTATATATGACACATACAAGGATGATCGTGATATTGAAGACTCTCTTCTTCAGTAGTATCGTGAGGAGAAAAATATCAGATCAACAGAAGAAAATTCTCTACCCCTATGCTTCACTACATTCAAATTGTTGAAAGATAATTCTCAGATTATTGTTGAGGCAAGCAAATTTGTGCTGATGAAAAGTCACACCAAACCAACAAAACCGATTGACAAGATATTGGAACACTCTTCTCATATGCTTGATGACCCTATTCTTTGTTCTGAGGAAGACCTTGTAGATTCATAAATACATCCATTGGTCGAAGAAAAATATGAAGGTGAGCATGTCCCAAAACCCAAAGAGATGGAAAAATGTACCTATGATGATACTGGGAAGAATGAAGAAGGTTGTGAGTCGAGTAACAAAGCCTTGCAATCGTGTTTTTCCTCATTCGAACTATTGAAACAAGATGGCATTTCAAATCAGAAAATATCCAAGCATGAAGTTGAAAGTGAAGAAAGCATCGGGCTTACAGATAAAAACTCTCTCCCCTTATGTTTTTCTTCCTTTGAATGGTTAAGAGAAAATTATGAAATTTCAGAAAAATAAGGACTTCTGACTATATTCACACTAGAACTGTTTTATATGAAAATGTTGTCACCATTAAAGAACACCAACTACACTCACATGCATTGCACGATCATTACTTGGAAGGGTATTTCAATTCATAATTTCAATCAGAGCTTAACCATCATATTAAAGAGGAAGCCGATCAAGAATTTTTTATCAAAGGTATTTTCCTTTCTCCTAGAACTAATGCAGATGTTCAACAATATTACTCACAAGACGAGGTATTTCAAGGTTGCCTGTCTTCCCCTGAAAATGACGTAGTGATCCTATTTCTGAACATCCTAGATATGGATGAAGATTTTAAAATTTCGCATATGAAAACTCTAAACAACAGGGAAACCCTAGTGGAAGAATATCACCCTTCTATCTTGATTCATGAAAAGGAGTCATTCTTTCATATGATTTGGGATCTTGAGACACATTATATGGGAAAGGTTTATGATCAAAATCTACCAACAAAAATGGATTACAACGAATCAATGTCTGCACCAAATGTTTTCACGTCAGATGATGTTCTTCAGCCATGGTCGCTTTATGACTCAGGAAATCCCTACTACCAGACTTCTCAACAATTCTGTCAGTTTTTTAGAAGTCAATGAGTTGAATCACCTAAAAACAAAAATACAATGGAAGGAGTAAAACATGATGGTTGTTTTACACATATTTTAGGAGATCCATTTGCAATCCTGTTGGAAGAAATGAACAATACAAATGTCTTTAAATTTTTGAGGTTTAGATTTATGGATGAATTGCTGAATGAATTAGCAGTAAGATGGATCTGAAGTAAGCTTGTGCAAAGCAAACAGATAGTGGATAAAATGCTTGCCTGGTTGCATTGACATTTTGATTTCACTTGATTGAGTATTCATTTCAGCATTTTACGGTAGGTAGGAACGTACGAATAAGCTTGTTGGACAAGCATTTTTCATTTTATATTTCTAGTATTGTGTATAGTCCGTTTCAACAGTATATTCAATATCCAGTTAAGAGCAACGTGCGAAGTATAGACTTTAGCAGACACTAGTGATATGGTAGGAGCAGGGTGAACATGTTTTGGGATCAGCCCAATGAATCAGGCACCGGGTCTACACGTTCTTTGCTACCTCACAAGGAGGATAGCATCCCCAGATGGAGCCTATGTTATCACCGTAACAATTTTCAGACAAGATCCAAGTGTAAGGAATTTAACAAAGCTACATCGTTGCGAAAAAGCTTGATAGTTTGGAGAATTGATAATTTAGAGGACCGAGACATGTCTGGAAGCATATGGACAAATGTAGCGAAGGCAAAAAAGGTATAACTCGACAGACCGTCGATTACAAAAATGACCCAAATCATCGACTGGAGCCCATATCGGGTAGTAAAATTGCATGAGACTTAACCATATAAAGACAGACCGGGGAAACCATTATGGTTTTTAATATGGACACACGTTGCCTCCAGAGATACGTCGGGGTGAAAGGCGGGTTGCCTGAAACCACTTTTGCCAAAGCCTCGATGCCACATGTTCCTATACGTCAAATCATACACTCGTGGGGTGCTGGTGGTGGCTGGTTGAAATCACCCTATCTCACTCGTTCGATAATTCACAACCATATAATGTCAGATGAACGCCGCCATATAATGAACTCGAAAGCTAATCATTTGAAATGGATTGGCCAAGTGTGGTAAATCAATGTACCTGTCAGTGAATCTGTCAACAATTCATGATTGGAACTCTATAATTACTTAAGTTTGAAGGCATCATTTTATCCATAAGCGAAGTAATATCCAATTTTCTCAACTCTCAGATTTTTGTAAGAACATTTCAGTGTTTACGAAATTGGGATACATGGACCAAGCTATATCCGGTGAAACTGGTCATTCAGGAAACATGGCAGATTTACCTATGAGCAGGAAGGAAAGATAAATTGCACGTATATTGGAAACTAAATTCCACACAAAACCTGTTACAGACTCAGGATTGGAAGTCAAGATAAATCCCATCATGAGGGATCTAATTATCAACTGGTGAGCTGTAAAAAAGAAACGGAGCAAATGACAGAGGAAATAAACCATAGTTGAAACGACTGAAAGTGTTGGAGAGAATCAACCAACCTGGTTGGATACTCTGAAGGAGGATATCGCTAAGATAAAATAAAATATCAGGTGGAGACGAGTACATCCCATCAAGTTTTGGACAAATGGTGCCTAGATACGATGAAACTGTTCCTAATGGTCCCTCTAAAATAGGGTAATGGTTATTATAAATAATTTCTCGTTTGTAACTGATCTCTAATCCTAGAACAATGAGAAGTCTGAATGTTTTGTATTCGATGAAGAAAGCTTCTCTCTATATATATTATCTAGAGGATATAGAGAGGCATGGAAAAAAGAGGCACCTGCCCTCTATGCAGGAAGACCTTTGTAAATTTTTGGGGCTAGAATGAACATATAAATGAAGAAACAAATTTTGGACTGTTTATGAAATAGATTCTAACTGGTGGTGATATGGGTCTTATTTTCCTTTCATAGTATGTGATTCCTGTGATCCTTTATTCCATATATATTTTTCTTCTGTCTAAATTGGAGAATTAGAGGCCCGCAATTCATCATTTGATGCTCTTGGTTTAGCAATTTATAATATGTTTATCTCTTCTGAACTAATTCAGAATTCATTTATATAATTCTCTAATGAAGTTATGTGTCCCTTCTCTTCTAATGCCATGCAAATTTTTCCAGATATAAACTCAAACTCACTACCTGATTTAGCCTTTTACTCTTAATAGTTCACAAGTTTGACAATGCATTGTTTATTCTAGACTCCATAGCCCAAATGTCATCTTCATTCCCCCCAATATTTTTGTAACCTCCCCCCCCCAAAAAAAAAAAACAAACAAAATCTAGCCTCCTGATTATCAAAAGATACCCAATGACACGAGAGATCCCTCTCTGAGTTGAGAAGGCTAGTGCCTCGGCTCTAAAGCAGGTTGAAACAATTACCTCTGTCGTTTGTCTATTCAGCCAGGCAAAATTTACAGAGTGTTAACACTTTCAACTTTAGCAATCATTCTAGGGCAATCCAACACTTCATGGTCCATAGCTTTGCAACAAATACAACTAGGTCTTCTTCCAGGGCATTCCTTATCAAGATGTCTTGGTCTTCTGTAGCTGTAACAGAGGGTTAATCCTCTCTTTCTTTTAAATGATCCCGAACTTCTCCTGTACTGCACGCTAGGAGCATAGGAGCTAACCTGCAACAATTTCTCTATAGGATCCTGCATCCATTTGTTAGTCCAAACATTATTTATATGCATAGGTATACCATATCTTTCACTATTCTTATCAGATCTATTAATATCAAATCTTCCTTCATCTATCAATACCCTAGTTTTTGAACTAGGATAGACTCTATTAAACATACCTAGATCCATACTCTAGAAACACAAATTTCCACTTATCTTACTTCTACAGAGCACAAAGCTTCCAGATCTAAAACTTTTCACTATTCTTACCTTTATCACAACACAGAGTTTGCAGTCCTACCTCTTTTAATAAAAAATTCTCACTTTTACTTTTCTTAGAGCACAAAGCTTTCAGATTTTGCTTCTCTCCTTCAGATCCGACTTCTTTTCTTCAGATCGGGCTTCTTTATTTTAACACAGAGCTTTATAAATAAAGTAGAAAATTGTGCACTAGAGCAACAGATCTATGCATAGAGCTTTCACAGTTTCAAGATGAATCTTTGCACAAAGCTTCTTCTTTCTCAATTCCCAACAATTACAGTCTCAAGTCCCAGCAACAGAACCATTTGTTGGCATAGGGGCAGACCCAGGGTTCAATGCTACAAAAGAGCACCAAAAAAACCCTAACTACTGACCCTTTCAACAACACCTGTGAAGCAGATGAAGTCTCACCCAAGGTAGAGGTAGGGGTGGTTGCGAGACTCAGGTGTCTGCAACCTTAGCTAGGACACATATATGTGATTATGATACATAATAGAGCACTTAGCACTGTCAGATCCTCAATATGAAATCAATACCTACTTCGCTGATAAAACAGAGCTTCACAAAATTCACACTGATCTAATGTAGTTAAGTACTTAGAAAAAACAAATGGATCAAATCTAGCAGAAGCAAGCACTAAGCACATTCATAGAAGTCAGGTCCAACATTCTTACACATCATTAGCACAAAGCATGAACATATTTATCTATCTCTATCAAAGCACTTATCAAGAGAGTCATAAACACATTAAGACAAACACATAGCATAACAACACAATATTTACGTGGTTCACCCCCACCCTAGGGCTACGTCCACCAACTCTTCTTTTTTATTGTCTTCAGTCAATCAGTTACAAGCACAGATCCTCAAAACCGTTACTCCGCACAGGACATAAGATCTACGCAACTCACTATATCCTTCTTCCTTGCGTTCCAGCACTAAGCCTTCCACAGTCTTGCTACAATGAATTTCACTTAACTCTGCAAGTTTCACACAGTATGCACAAATCCTTAAAAGTCCCGATCACACAGATCTAAATCTTGGCACTTAGCCTACTTGCATACTAACATCACATAGATGCACCACTACTTCTATCTAGCCTAAGCATCTATTTATATGTTACAAAATAGGCCTAAACATGCGTAAACCCATGGGTCGACAAACCATTCTTGTTACATATTCCCACATCCCAAAAAGGACCCAAAAAGGGGTTGAGATCCCACGACCTCTGCTTCGTCTTGCACTCCTCCTTCGAAACACTTTTGAAGTCCAAAATAGGTCAACATGACCAAGAATATCTCAAATATTGGTCAAGGGCCAACATGTGGGTTGCCTCACTTTCTGCCAAAATATGCAGAGGGGTCATCCTAAGGTGGTAAGGAAATTTTTCTTACATTTTGATGGCCTGAAGACTAGGGTAGGGAACCTAGAATTTGAGGTGTCTGAGACCTCTATTTAAGAAACTATTGGGATCCCTATCACTGGAGAGAATTGGTTTAAATCCATGGCCTTGGATGCAGCCTTTTCCAAAGACTTCCTTACGCCTAAATATCAAACTGACAATCTGTCCAAAGGGGTACCAAGAAGTCATCTGGTTGGAGAGTTTAATAAAATGTTGAGAATCATTCAAAGGAACTTCACATGTGAGGGGAGGTTCAATACACTATACAAGTACCATATAAGGCTTTTTTTGCATTTTACTGGAAAAGTTCAAATGAACATTCCCTTCTATTTGTTGAGAAGCATAGGAAAAATGTCAGATAGGGTTCAATCCAAATCAAAGGTTGTGGATACTATCATTTTTCATTCTGGGTTGATTAGAATGCTGGTTTCTGAAGATCCGAGAAAGAGGAACATCTATGGGAACACTTCATTGCTTCTGCTCACATGAAATTAGACATAGCAGCTACTCCTCAGTCACAGATACCAAGCCCTTTTCCATCCACCAGTGTTGCTCCAACAGGAGCCAGCAAGAAAAGAAAGAGTAAGGCCCCTGTTCAAGATCAATAAGTCATTAAAGAAGTTGCAAGAACTAAGAAAGAGGCCTACCATTCTCCACAGAGAGACCTTTTAGCCCCTCCTGCACCACAATTAGAAGAGGTCCCTTCCTCTACTAAAGCCACAACCAAGAAAGGAAGGAAACTACACTTCTCTTCATCTCCTTCAACAACTAGCACCAAGATCAGAAATCCTTTCACAAGGTCATCAACCTCCAAAGGGGCCTTTGAAGAACAGGTCCTACCAAAGGTTTCCACTCTGAAGAAAAAGAAGGATAAGGGAAAATTCATTGAGAAGTCTGTGTCTTTCATTCCAAAGAAGAATTTGGATAAGGGAAAAGACATTGATAAGTCTGTTGAGATAGAAGAAATAATCCCCGTACAGCAGGAAGATGAATCCATAAAAAATCCTGTTGAGACTGTCCACATCACCACTCCACCTAGAAACCAGACCTTCAAAATATTGATTAAACAACTTAGGGAAGCTAGAAAGGAGGTGGATCGTCTAAAATATGAAGCCCTATATGAAAGAATTAAGATGAAAGAGCTCATGGATGGTTGCAGCCACACTCTTGACTTAGAAATATTTGCAGCAAGAAGAGCCCAACCTCTTAATAGGAAACTCAAGAACCTCTATAGGAAAAACAAAGACTTTCAGTCTCAGAACAAAAATCTCAAAGCAGAGTTGCAACAATTCCATGATGATATGGCTCAAAGAAACTTGAATGTGTTGGTTGAAGTTTCTATTGAAAAGGAGAAGACAATAGCCAAGGAAAGCATAGCTCCAGTGAAGAAGCATGTTACTACTAAAGGGAAGAATGCTAATGTGCCAAAGGGAATTCCTCCTTCCACAATAAGGAGTGTCAGGTTGATGAAGTGATTGGTGAAAGGTGAGCTCCATTTTTTGGAATGGCCCCTTTTTGCAAGGATAAGTGATTGAGGAAATATCACTTTTTCCACCTATACAGGATATACAAGCTACTAATGCATACTGCTCAGAATTTTGGTGTTTTTTCAAAGAGTTAATCTCTTCAACAGAAGTAGCACAAACATTTCGTAGCACTATGGCGCTACATAATTGTCTAATTTTCATATTCTATCAGTTTGCTACCTATAATGCTGCCTAATCGCCTAAGACTAGTGTAGCGATGGCGTTGCTAACTTCCTGGGGGTGCTACCAAATCTGTCAGCAGTGAAATGATGATGCTGTGAATTTAGCTGGGCGCTACCAAATCACACACACACAGGTAGGCGCTACCAAAATTTTGATAGAGAGTGAATTACACAGGTAGGCGCTACCAAAATTTTGACAGAGAGTGAATTACACAGGTAGGCGCTACCAAAATTTTGACAGAGGCCGAATTCTGCACAGAGACACACAGGCCTAGTGCTACCCATTCAACATGCCTATTTTGGGGTTTACACTACGGAATTATAGGGAATTTGGTGGGGACGCTACAAAATCTCTCTACCTAGAGCACTATCGAAAGACACTACCAACAGGTACCAGGAATCAAGGGGTTCAAATTATCATCGTTGTGAAGTGGTTGATGATGTGGAGAAAGGGAGAGATGGTAGCTGGCAGCATGATGGTAGTTTTCAAGCCTCTAAAGGACACTTGGAATGCAGGGAAATGTGCATCAAAGAAGATCAAGTCAGTTCAAAATTTGGTTGGATCAGTGGCCAACATTTTCCTTTTTTATAGCTCAGTTGTTATCTTAGTTGTTAGAGTAAATAACTATTTGGATATTTTCATGGGAGGAAGGCAAGATTGCACCTACAACTGTTGCCTTTCCTTTTTAATTATAAATAGATAGTCTAAATGCTTTAGTAGGTCGAATGGTTGAGCTAGGCTCCCTTATTTTGTAATATTTTGATGAAGCTACTGGTTAACTGGTTATGTACTTGATTTGAGACTTCATGATTAATATAAGTCAGATTTCTTACTCTAGCTTATTTTCGTCTGATAATGAAGTATTCATGCTTGAATGATTCACATGGATTGTTGTAGTGATATTATTATGAATGTTTGATTATAGTATTATGAAGATGTTCTTCAGTTTCCTTAAAATTTGAATTCAAGAAGATCTTGTGTTGGAGTTTGTCTTCCTTAGGCTGCTTGAATACTTGATGTCCACAACATACCTCTACATTTTCCTCACCAAAGTATTCCCTCTATTCACCTTTACTCCCACTCACTGATGGAAGTTAATCAAGACCTCAATTGCTTGGGCATGCTAGCCCAGATTCCCGAGTTAGAACATTATTATCTTGAGTCTTGTCCATTTGACCTCTTTAAAATTCATTTACATTTACACATAACATGATGGGTACTGGTCTTACCTTGTATGCAATCTAAGGGTGATTCCTAGTGCTAACATTCTTGGCATCATTTCCGGGGAACAAATTGAAGACATTTCCCTATGATTGAAAGACAAAGCTTACTAGTTCTGAAGGTGCATTGGAACTCAGTACATTGAATATTGCAGCTTGCACTTGGTGACTCCATTGTTTCAACTCTGGCTCATAAAGGCAGACAAACGAGGTCAAATCCACAACTACCTTTGGTTCCACCTGAGGCTGACCCAGAGAATATAATCAAGAAGGGAAAAGTGTTGGTCTCTAAATATGTCCTAAAATATAACCTCTATGCATCATCCAAAGGTAGGCACTGGCACAAGTGTTTTACTTGTTGCCTACGTAGGTTCTTACCTTTCGTTTTCAATACCCATCCTCCAGAGATGGAACCCCTGCAAAGGGACAACAATCATAACAAAAGAAATGACAATTGTTCCATTCAAATGAACAACAAAAGGAACAACAATTGTAAAAAGGGAATGACATTCATTATATTGGGCCGAACTAATGTTGTATTAATTGAGTTGTAGTACTTGCCCAACTATCGAATTTGTCAATCCGAGGATCGTAAAATTATGAAGCACACACAAAGTATATTTTTATCGGACTAATCGGTAGGTGTGGACACTAATAGATCTCCCTAGATCCACCTGGATCTAGAACAAAATAGGACATGACATGACTCTTTCCCTAAGTTACGACCATTGAATTAGCTAGTAAGGAGGAACAAGTGACATACCTTTGTATCGCTTCCTTAGGTCTCTGTTGCTCCCGCTTCGCTCCGACGCTCTTGTGAGGTCAAGTCCAAGACAACACAAACCAACCAAAGTGAAGATAGCACAATGTATTCAATGTCAACTTATGCATATGATCAAGGAATTACACAATAAAGTAAGAATGACTTTATGGGAAAGGGACATGCCGCTGTATCATATTAATTGAAAGTAGAAGATACAACCTGATCGCCTTGATGTCGCAAGCTTCCTTTCGGTGGATATTGGTTCCAACACACACACTTGTTCTTGAAATTGCATGAAGAAGATCCAATTCCTCTTGATAGACCTACTAGAGTCTCCAAGCTTCTGTTCAAGCAAGGTTCTTCACACAATTCCTTCACCAATTCTTCAATTAATCTTGCTTAACCTTTTCCATGAGAATCCTTTCAATATATAGGAGAGGGTGAGATGGTTACATGGATGAGAATGATCCCACCAAATCAGAGAAGCCAGTAAAATGACAACCATACGAATGCCAACTCATTTTCTAGAAGATTCCCTTCTAGAACCCTCAAGACTTCTTCTATTTTCCAAGCTTAAAAACAAGTTTGCACCTTGTGTATAGAGAAACCTACGAGAATTTCTCACCCTAGATGAAGGTGGCCTACGAGAATGGGTCATTCTTGCACCCTAGGACATATGCAGCCTATGAACTCACTTTGAAAATCTGTTTTCTGGAAGGAGATAAATGCCACTTTTCTCAGGAGAAAGTTCTTGTTGGAAGCCTGAGTACACCATTGTTAATACATCACCAAGATGACCAAAATCATGTGTAACAGAATGCCCCCCAAAGTATGAGGCTGGAATCAGTGACAGTCGAAATACTTTGTAAACTGCGTGTGTGTGTCGGAAACCAGGAGCGCACCTAATCGGAAACCTGCAAACAACCAAGCATCTGCAGAATATCATACTAGTTCTGAGGTAGGCATTCCCATACTCAAATAGAAGACAGATGACATCATAAACATAGGTCATGGCCACCAATCATACACCGTGGATCCATGCCGTCAAAATATCGCATATCCACCAAGAATACATTGTGGATCTATGAAAGAAGAGTCAAATTAAGACGACATAGCCACGAGACATACAAAGTGGATCTATGTGTCAGAAAATTATGCATATTCCATCGCAGCCTGGATCAAAGAGATGAGACCCAGGGTCTTCAATCCCGTCACCTGAAAAGTATGAATCTAACCATGTGATTACATGTGCTGAAGTTGAACATGGTAAAAATGACTTGATTACCGGTCATTGATGAAACCGTTAACAAGTGCGAGGGAAATAACCATTAATGTCAATGACTCCCAAGGTACACCAGTACAATCCACCAAATGTGAATAAATGAGTTGAGGTCAAACATTCAAAAAAATATCCCAATCAGGGGTCAATGATGAAAACCCACTGTCGAAAGTGAGGAAACCTGTTATTAAGGCATGCAAGTTCCAAGGTACCAAATAATTTCTAAGTCTTGTTTCCGGATAATGAGCGTCATAGGAGGGCCTTGATGTATCCCCCATCAATGACACGAAATGAGTAACATATTTTGAAGGTGAAACAGAGTATGATGTAAGTTGAACTGGACACAGGGAAGGCCGACACAGAGAGAATGGACAACTGTAGATGGTTGACTCAATAGAGGTTTCAGATGAACTTCTCTTGAACATATGAATGACATGACCAATGATTCAACAGTACTGATTCAGAGATGACTCAGGATATGACCTTGTATCAAGTCGAATGAGAGACAAATGGATTTCCAAAACCGGCTTCAGATAATGAACAAGGGGGTGTCATGTTCAAGAGCAACACTTACTACCAATAATATGAATACAAAAACACATCCCTTTCCCAAATTTTTCCCCCACCATTTCCGACGAGTACCTCTTTATTTTTACACAAGCTTGAGGAGGATAACATATGCTTGTTTATGTAAGCTCATCCTTCGAATGAGTCCCTTGGAGTATGTTTAACGAACCCTAGGAAGGAGTGGTTCAGTCCCATTACGGGTCATTCGATGTTTGTTTAACGAGTCCAAAGATAGAAAAATAGAAGGTTTTTCATGATTATAGAGTCTGAAAAACACTCAAAAGAGAACTCTCTCAGTTCCTTTTTTGTAAAATAGCCTGATGAGACCGAAAAAGAGATAAATTATCAACCAACAGATGCTCTCTTCAAATACTTTAACGAGCGTGAAGATAACAAGATCGCTCAACAATCTTTTCATGTTTAGAGAGTCTGAAAAGAGCTTAAAGAGGACTCCAGTGAGTTCCTTTTTCGTATAACCTTGTTGAGCCCGAAAAAGTGATAAAAGTGTGTTCGATTACGTTCTCATGTATTTTCGAGCATGAGAACGGACAAAGACCAAGCTCGAGGTTTTGTGCAAAAAACCATAAAAAACAACTCAAACATGCGATGAAAAAGAGAAAAATATCCGTATCCCTGCGTATGGGCGTCGAAGTCATCATGTCTGCAAAAAGTTTCACTCATAGGGGTATTAGGAATTAGGTTTGATAAAATAAAACAATTATAAAAACCAACAAAAATGGTAAAAAGTAAATATAAGTGGGTAATAGTTCTTTTACCATAGTCATTGTAACTTTGCCAAGATTTTAGCCCAAAACCCCTCTTTTTCCCTTGAATTTCGGTGCTCGATTGCGGAAGGTACAAACAACCATTTGGTGAACCGTCTCTGGAAGTGAGGTAATCTCCTTGTCTTCTATCTTTTCATGGTTCAATTTTTTGTTTTCATTGGTAAATTTCAAGTTTTTGAGCTTGTTTTAGGGCTAAAATTTGCGCTTAGGAATTCTCGCAGGCTAGCCACACGGGACCTGCAAGAATGCATGATTCTCATAGGTGGCCCCAAAGGCACCTGCAAGAACCTCACACTATGATAAAGGGGCACCTGCGAGAACCGCAAAATGAAAATTTTCTTTGATGTTTGCTCAATGAAAAATGTACCAAGGCTTGAAGAGAGTTGCTAACCTTCTTCTTATGGTTCTTGTGCAGGCATTTGGCTGTCACCATGGTTCTGGAATGGAGTGAAAGAGAGCATGAAGAAGATGATGCTATTACCAGGAATAACCTAGGCACCATTACTGCTTTGTGAGACTATGGCCTCCTGAAATTATTTTGGATCCCGGGTATGAGGGCCCAAGTCAGGCCGTTGGAGTACCTCGTTCATATGTGGGACGTGGACCAACAAGTATTCCACATAGGGGTCCACACATTGTCCTTGGATATCGAGGACGTTTAATTCCTGACAGGAATTTCATGGTGTGGGTACCATGCTATCTTGACTAGTAGCCGAGGTGGTGGGCTGCCTATGAGTGAATATTGCCGTTAGTACTGTGTTCCAGAGGCAGAAATAAGTAAAGGAAAAGTGGCCATTTGGGGGGCCCAGGATTTGACCCTTCGCATTATTTTGTTCACCATTGCTCATATGGCTGGGAGCACTGCTCCACACATGGCTCTCTAGAGATACTTTCAGTATTCCATAGAGTGTACTGAGCCTCGGGTCTTTAACTGGTTAGACACAGTCCTTCGTAGCCTGAAGAGGTAGTTGACTAAATGCAGGAGAGGCGACCTGAAGCAATTCGGGTACGGGTCACTATTGGTGTCCTTATTTCTTGAGAGGGTTCCCTTGCTGAGGTTGTAGGTTGAGTGGGGTTTTCCGGCTCCAGAGGATCCGAGGATGCTGAGGTGGTGTAACCTCATGGCTCAACATGTAGCTGGATCAATCATCAAATACAATGATTCCTTCTTTGACTGGTTGCGACCACAGATGCTGATGGTCGATGATTATGCCTACGTCGGGTTGGACTTCCAAGGGGATCCAGACTTGGCCCTACCAGAGGATGCTCAGTGGGGAGATCTAGGTAAGAAGTACACATTTTTTCACTTTTAAAATGTTTTTTGTGAGTTTTATCATATGCAAATGTTTTTATGTTTGTCCAAGGTCTAATTAAAAAAATTCTTTTTTGATGACGCAGACATGGGGCCTTATCGACCTCCAGGTACTTCTCCTATTCAACGATGAGAAGAGGTGGCTCCAGTGCCAGGATGGGACGCTGAATATTATGAGGTAGTGGAACAAAACTTAGAGGGTTTGACTGTTGACATTCCAGACATGCCTCTCGGAGAGGTCCTGCGACGTTATCAACGTCATATGGTGGGCGTGTCAGAGTCTATTGGCTGACTACTTCGTAGGGTTTCCCGGGCTGCCATGTGTTACCGTGAACGTCATCCATGATGTTACTTTGTAGAAGCTATGAGCTTCAGATTTTGAAATTTTGGTCCTTGGACATAACTTTTTTGTAAAAAACTTTTTGATCGTTATATATACATACAGCTTCTACCGACTTATCTTGTGTTGTGTGATACTTGTGATGTGATTGATTTATAAATGACCCAAATGTCTGTCTAATACATAGTTAGCTAATGCATCAGTTAATGTATTTAGACATCTAGGAATATGCTGATACTCAATATAATCAAAATAACGTTCCAAGAGGCGAATTCGCAAATATACCCGTAACAAAGTAGGACTTCGAATAACATAGACATTACTTAACTGTAGTACTATGAGTTGCGAATAGAGTCGCACAACCAAGTGACGGATACCAAGAAAGATAGCATCAATCAACAATTTGATAACGGTGCTATACTTTGCAATATTGTTGGTCGCACGGTCGAGGCACACACCTCGTAGAGTGATAATTTCGTTTGTAGGGGCGTAAATTGCCCATGCAGTAGAAGCAAGGTTATGAGTACTACAACTAGCGCCATCAACGAAGCCAATGTGGGGTAGTGAAGACTCTGACATATAGAAACCAAACACAATGTAACATAAGGGCAGAGACCAGATAACGAAAAAAGCATACTACAGTAACACACAAGAAGTATGATACAATAATATACAAGTACTCGTGCACAGGTGATATTATACATAGTACTTCTTTAAGTACAACCCATTTCTGGGTTCACTCAAAGGGATATCGTCGTAATCTACTAACTCGTAAGCTCATTTCTCCAAAACTCGTCTAACGATATAAGGACCTCACCACATGGCTTTGAATTTTCCAGCTCCTAGCATATCTCGATCTTGTTCATAGAGGAGAACTAGATCTCCTTCGGAGAAAATGCGAAGCTTGACATGTTTGTTGTATTGGGCCTTGACACATTTCTTCTGGGCTTCTATGAATAGGGTAGTATCACGTTGAGTTTTGTCTAATCGCATGAGATACAACAGACGTTCTTCCTCGATAGACATGTTTGGTAGGAGTTCGACGACTAGTTTTAAGGAGGGTATCTCACATTCAATCGGGAGGATGGCTTCTAGACCATAGACTAACCGGAAAGGTGTAAACCCCGTAGCAGACTTAACGGATGTCCGGTAAGCCCATAATTATGAAAAAAACATTGTGTGCCAACTTGTTTTGTGAATCCCTATCACTCGTCGAAGCATGGTTATGAGAACTTTGTTAATCACTTCGACTTGGCTATTGGTTTGTGGGTAATAGGGCGTTGAGTTTTCATGGCGAAGACCCAATTTTTCAGTGAGCTCAGACATCATGAAGTTCTAAAGTGGCTGCCGTGATCAGTGACGATAGCTTGAGGAACACCAAAATGAGCTATGATGTGATTGAAAATGAATAATGCTGCAGTCTTTCCAGTATTGTCAAATGTCGGCATTGCCTCAGCCCATTTCGTAAAATAATCTACGACTACAATAATGTATCCATGCCCCCCGGTCGAGTGGGGGTGACATGTCATGAAATCGATACCCCATTTCACGAAGGGACCAACGGAGACCACAGGGTGAAGAGGAGAAGGATGTGATCGTATCTTATGATTATAGGTCTGGCAAGCGTGGAATTTTTGGATGACAATTATGCAATCATTAAATAAAGAAGGCCAAAAATACCCTACTCGTAAGATCTTTTGGGCAGTAGCATACCCAGACATATGACCACCAAAGGCTCCAAAATGGCAATCATTTAAGGCTTTCTCGGCTTCGTCAAATGTGAGGCAGCGTCGAAAAACTGAGTCAATCCCACGACGATAAAGAGTATCCCCAAGGATAATATATTGATGGGCTTGGTAGCGTATTCGACGCCGGTCAGTACTGGACAAATTGGGTTGGAAAGTATGGGTTTGGAGATATATGATGATATCTATGTACCAAAGATCATCAGAACTAATTAGGAAAAGGGATTCATCAGGTAATGAATCAGCTGCTACATTTTCCGTTTCAGAGTAGGGAAAGTCGCATATCAACTCGGAAAACACTAAGGACTTCTTGGACTTAGCTCGTTCGAATTCCAAGTCAAACTCCTGGAGTATCACAATCCATTTGGAGTATTTTCCCCCTAGCAATTGACGTGTGAGAATGTGTTTCATAGGGTTGCAGTTATAAATTACCGTAGTCTTGCGAGAGAGGATATAGTGCCGGAAATGTTGAACTGCTTGGACGAATGCCAAGGCCAGTTTTTCGACATGTAAATACTTGGTTTCAGTAGGTGTTAGACTTTGACTCAAGTAATAGATAACATGTTTGTCATGAGAATCATCCTCTTGGATGAGAACCATAGCGATGGTGTAATCTGAGGCTACGAGGTAGAGGAAATAATCACAACTGTAATTGGGGGGGAAGAGAAGAGGAGCACGTGTCAGGGATAGTTTCAAAGCTTCGAAGGCTTTGTTTGTGATGGTATCCCATATGAATTCAGACCCCTTTTTGAGTAGTCGCGTAAATCCAAGAGTTATCTCGACGTAGTTCAGGATGAAACGACGAAGAAAGTTTGCTTTCCCTTGCAAACTTTGTAACTGGCGAAGTGTAGAAGGAGGAGGGAGATTGAGAATTGCCTCTACCTTTAAAGGATCTACCCTGATCCCTTGACGTGAAACAATAAATCCTAGAAGTTGGCTGGACTCTACGCAGAAAACGCATTTGTGAGGATTCAAGCGTATATGGTAAAAACGACAGCGAAGGAAAATGGCTCGGAGGTGGATTGGATGATCGACCTGGCGCATGGAATGAGCAGGTAAGTAATCAAGATATGGCTGCACGATGTGCTTGATATCATGGAAGGCATAAGATATAGCGTGCTGAAAAGTTGCGCCAACATTCTTTGGATCGAAAGGAAGTTTCCGATAGGTGAAAGTGCCCCAAGGACAAATAAAAGCGGTTTTGTGTTGATCCTCAGGAACAATATTGATTTGATTATATCCAGAGAAACCATCCATCAGAGAGAATATTTCACTTCCGGCACAATCATCGACAATCTGGTTGACAAAGGGGGTAGGAAAGTTGTCTTTAGGACAAGCTTTGTTAATATCCCTATAATCAATGCACACGCGGATTGTGCCTTGTTTCTTGTCGATCGTGATAAGATTGGAAACCCAGTCAGTGAGGGCCACCAGGTAAATAAAGCCGGCTTTGAGAAGTTTCTTGAATTCAAGCTTAATAGAAACCACTTTACGTGGGTGAACTGGACGAAGGCGTTGCCAGACGGGTTTAGCGTATTGGTATGTCTTAATCTCATGTATCACAATGTCGGGGTTGATACCCAGCATTTCTTCATAGCTCCAGGCGAAGACGTCACAAAATTCTTTGAAAAGTGACTTGTAGGTGACGATTTCATTAGGGGAACATGAAGCTCCGATATGCACATTTTCGACAATTCCAGGTTTGATGGATATGTCAAGGGGAATAGTGGGTGAGATATTGCTTAAGTTCCCTTCGGAAAACACATCGTGTGTGGACTCGAGAATGGTTGAAATGATGACAACGATCGACAGGGTCGAGATCCATTGGTAGCTCTTGATGGTGTGTTGTTCCAGGAAGAGGATGGAACGATGATGACCATCGTTCCAGGGGGTGTCTTCCATGACAAACATAATCATCTCATCCGTGGGAAAAATGACGCGGAAAGGATCTAGAGATAAATCACCAAGATAGGGGGAAGAAGGGGTTGTTGATTGAATGGCCTGATAGGCGGATTTGACCTGACTCAAAGGCATTTCATCATCATAACGAAGATGATCGCCGGGGTCGGGTACCGTCCATGGGTCATGAGACGCAGGGGTTCCGTGAATCGAGGTGGAGATCATGTTGATTGAAGCGATAGATGAGTTTGGAACATCGGGTGGTGGAATGGGGAAGGTACCCATTAACGAAGAGTCTTTGAGAAGATCTACACCGACGTTTTCATACCTGGGGGGGTTTTGGCGATGAACAGTATGTTGCCAGTACGCGTATCTGAGTTAAAGAAGGCTAATTGGTTGACGATGATTAACTTTCCTTGATGTGGGAAACATACAACACGAAAAAGAGTCTACACAACAGCGAGCATGGAATCGATCCAGGTACGACCAAGCAGAGGATTGTAATCGAGAGGAGCATCAAAGACTTCCACTTCGACTTGGACCATTTTCCCTTATAGCGTGATTGGCAACGAAGGAAGGACACTGTAAGGCTTAAAACTAGAGCCATTGAAGGCTTTGAGTGTGTTATGGGATTCAGTTAAAGAAGGAGAGCCGATGACTTTCCAGCAGGTAACATACATGACACATGTCAAGGCACCCTGGTCGATAATGGTTCTACAAATGTTTTTGTCGGAGATAATCACTTGGATTTGGAATGTGAGTTGAGGGGGTAACCTTGGAATGTGATATTCCAAGTCAAAAATTATTAAATTCGTATATTTCGGGTTGATTCCACCGATAGCTTTCAATAGTGCCTTCCGTTGTGTGGGACAACTTTGAAGGACTTCGAGGGCTGACATCGCGGAAGGTGCTTGGGCCAGATCTTCAACAATGCTGTAGTTCTAGGAAACACGATCATGAGGATTGAAAGTCGATTTCTGAACGACGCCCTTTGGAGGGGGGTGAAGAATTGTGTCAAGGCTCGATCGTTCGAGATGAAGAGGACTATTGGTAGGTGGAGTCGTGGGAGATGGTTAGACCAATGAAGGAGGTATAACATCAACCTTCTCCTTATAGGGAGAATAATCTTTGGCTCGAGTAGTAAGTGCGATGTCATTCTTCTTTGAATCACCAGTACACATTAATACATAGGACGTAGTGGAAGGGGAAGGTTGGTCATGAATGACCAATTGGGCCTGTTGTTGAGATAGGAAGGGTTGGGACAAAACGGCCGGAGTGGGTGGTTTCGGGGCCCCTTGAAGGAACTTAGTAACCTCGACGTGTCATGGACAATCCTTCGTGTAGTGATCATCACCACAGATAAGACAAGGGTATCGAGGTTTGCGCTTATCCCTATCGTCAATAGGTGGAGTTTTGGTTGTCTCTGCTTGCGAAGTATTTTTGTCCTCCTTATTCTTACCCTTTCCTTTTCTGGATTTTGTTTTACCGGCTGGGGTAGATTGGACAACATTTACCTTAGAAGTCTTGCCGGTGGGAGGGGTAGGAGACAGAGAATTTTGAACATTATAAGAAGTGGGTTTGGGTTTGTTGCTTGAGGTGGAATGTGGTTGGGCATGGAAAGTGCCAATCACACTGTTGGCTGCATGAGAAGCAGCTGGAGTAGTTGAAGTGGCGGAAGTGGAAGGACGAGGTGCATCAGGGAGTAAATCGTAAAGAGTACCCGTTTGTGAGTAAACGAGGTCAAGGTATTGCGCATGACTTATAGCCTGTTCTTCCGTGACAACTCCATCCATGGCGATGTCACGACCGATGTCATTCATGAATGATTTGGTGAACCACTCTGCCAGCAACTGATCGGGAAGTTCGAGTTTGATGAGACATTGTCTCCGTCGCCACTCATGAATGTGATCGGATATATGAGTGGCTTTGTTTTGTTTGAAATAAATCAAAATCTCGGTCCCTGTTTCATAACGTATCGGTAACTGGTAGTGGGTGAGGAAAGCCATAGCGAGTGTGTTGAAGTCAATGAAGAAACATCATGGTAATTCTATATACCACTTTGCGGCAGAACCCGTGAGATTTCTTTGAAAAATACGTAAATGAATAGAGTCATCCATCAAGGAGTTGGATGAGCACCAGAGGTGAAAATTCATCACGTGATTGTTCGGGTCCTCTCCTGCTTTGCCATCGAATTTAGGGATGTTAGATGGTAGCTTGGCTGGTATAGCGGGACATTGGGGAGAGTGATGGATTGGATCATTTAAAATCCTTGACAGATCTGGGAGGTCCAAAGTGGCCAAGAAGGGTAACTGTCTATTCACATGCGGGTACTGGTGGCTTTGGGGAGGGAGTCCCGTCGGCAAACCAGTGGGACCATAAGCAGTCTGCATATAATGCGAAGACCCAGACAGATTTGGTGGTTGTTGTGGAAGAAAGTATCTCATGGGATTGTATCCTTGAACAGGGATGTGAGGTTGAGCATTCGAGCCCCAAATAGGATTGGACATACCTAGATATGGTTGGCCTATACTAGGGGGTATAACGGATGTAGCTGGAGGTTGTTGCCCCCCAGTCGATTGAGGATTATGTTGTATCATATGGTTCCAATACTGGGCCAAGGATGGAGGTATGTTTTGTCCATAGGGTGGGGTTGGTGGGGGTTTTGCTCCAATCGAAGATTGTGTTCTGATTTGGATTTGTGTTCCAATAGGAATTTTCCCTACAAGGGGGGATTGAGTCAAGCCTCCTTGGTGAAATTGTTCCTCAACAGGAATCTGGTAATTATGTGTGAATGATGGGATGGTACCACTAGGATTATTGCCGCTGATAGAGGATGAAGAAGGTCCTCTGAAAGGGGGTAGGGGAAGCATCATAATGAAATTGGGAGGGGAGCGCCCAGAAGAATATGGACCGCCAGGAGTTCCATATGTGGTTTGCGTAGGAACGAGAATATAGGTATTCAATGCACGATATCCTAGTGGAAGTGTCAGGGTGACACTGGGTGAGAGTGGTGTGCCAATGGGGGCTTGAATAGCCGTTGTAATCCCAATGTGAATACTCGTAGTATCTGTGTAATGGACCATTTGTAAAGGGAGGGTCAAGATGTGGTCAGTTCGCAGAGCTTCCGTACCAGGAAAATAATAAGCAATAGTAAAAGGTACTGTGTCTGTGTCAGAGGTTTCGGGGAACACAGGTGAGACGGTGATATCAACGCTTTCTCCTGAACCAAAGAGATCCTGTCTAAAAATGCCAGTAGTCCAAAAAGGATCTTGGCCCTCAGGTCCTAGAAAAGGTCCAGTCAGTGATCCAGAAGAAAAAACAACTAAGTCTCTGGAAGAATTCACTTGCATAATACATCTCTCAGAATTGGGGTGAAGTCGAAAGTCCTCTTGAGAATTGGTAATTCAGAACCATTCTAGAGTGTCAGTTCTTTCCACTTGTGGAGTGGTGACGTCTTGGACTTCACTTTGTTGAGGAGAGCCTTCTGGTGAGCTTGTAGGCAAGGGTTGAGAACCTTCCAGATTTTCTGGGGGTAAGCCATGCATTCTATGTGAACGATGTGGAGGGTCTATTGCGAACGAGTTACAAACTTACGAAGAAAATCCTGTGGTCTACTTGGGTAGACAAATATCATGCGCTAGTAAAAATTCTAGGAAACAACACCAAGCAAACAAGACCTTCTAATTCTGAAGTTACTAGTTGGTGATGAAATCCAACGTCGCAACAATGAGACGAGAAGGGGATGGGCTAGGGTGGAAAATTTACATTGACGACCTGCTTAACGGACTTACACCCTGGTGCAAGCTCCCACACATAATCGTGGGTATACCCTCCAAGGAGCTCGAGTGAGTTTGGCCAACGTCAATTCCAGGTACCATGAAGACTTGCCCCTTCACAGTCACCTTGTGTAAGACCTTAAGAAGATAGGCCACTAGGGTTACCATCGACAACAATAAATCCTGGGGGGACAATCGACAGTCTGATCCACATGCAAGGGCAGGGTATCTAGCCTGAAATCAACTTGAGAGGCTTCCACTCATCATTGTGGGTATACCTCCAAGTGACCCCCGTAATACGTGCAATCTCTACACCGATATCAATGAAGCAGGGTGAGTAACTCTGTCAATATCAATGCGACCTCGGGTTTGACCCTTGTGTGAGAAGGGCTTCCCAGGACAAAATGTTGCAAATGGAATTTGACACTCCTTAACACAAGATTCTATTGTGTGTTTTGTGCTTTGGAGAGTGTATCTCTCTGCCTATTCCAAAGCTCTAGCCTAGCTAATTGTTGGTGTAATAAAGTACTAGAAAAGAGTTACTAGTTAAATTTTAAAATTGCGCAATATTATTAAAGGCTGTTGTTACTCAAAGGAAACGAAAAATGAAACTGATGTTGGTGAGACTCTGACCCAACAATGCAAAGATAGGAATGAAAAATATCAATTCTTGTTCGATGAATCCTATTTACAGGAGGGAAAGAGGAGTTTTCTGGAACAATCTTGAACTACGATATACAATCTTCTTTAAAATGCAATCTTCAACGAATCATGTAACAATGACAATTCTCTATTTGTTCTATTTCAACGATTGATTTCCAATATTTTCAAAATGAAAATGCTTTTAAAAAGATTTTTTTTTTTACTTTTCAAAAAGAACCACCATGGTGGTGAAACTAAGGAAAACCAATAACTAATGAATAAGCAATAAACAAAACCCAAACCAATCTTTCAATGGAGACAAAAATGACAAGCAGACAAGACTAGTCTTTTCAATTGCATGAGAACAATGATTTTCCAAGTAATGAGCAAATGAGAAAGACAAACAATCCCAACTTTCAAACCGATCACCAGCTCCTAACCAACTTTCAGATTCCAGGATCAGAGATTATATCCTTGCTAAGAAAATTCAAGAGATGAGAGTTGAGAAAAATATGGACAAGAAGAGCCTTTGATTTTCGAAGACTGATCGTGCACAAAATCCGAAGTCAAGAAACAATCAACTAGTGGTCCAAGAAGTTCTTTTCAGACACACATACAGATCTGGGCATCTGAGCATACAAAAACCTTAATTCCAATTTTTTTTAAAAATGGGTTCGCAAGCTATCAATAATGTACAGTGCAAGAATGGAGCATTCTCGCAGGCTGGCCTCAAGCAGAGTGTGAAAATCTCGCATTGGAATAAAAGGCAGAGTGAAAACTCAAGGGGTTCTCGCAGGCCACAGAGGGGTTCAGTGCAAGAAGGCCTGAAATTGGGCAAAATTTTGGAAAAAGACAAAAAGGTAAGGCAAGAGCAAATGGCCAAGGAAAAACACCAAAAACCACTAAAAAATGGGTTGCATCCCCAGTTGAGTCACCAATTTTGTTATCGAACTAATCAGTAGGTGCGGACACTAATAGATCTCCCTAGATCCACCTGGATCTAGAACAAAACAAGATAGGACATGACTCTTTCCCTAAGTTACGACCATTGAATTAGCTAGTAAGGAGGAACAAGTGACATACCTTTGTATCGCTTCCTTAGGTCTCTGTTGCTCCCACTTCGCTCCGGCGCTCTCGTGAGGTCCAGTCCAAGACAACACAAACCAACCAAAGTGAATATAGCACAATGTATTCAATGTCAATTTATGCATATGATCAAGGAATAACACAATAAAGTAAGAATGACTTTATGGGAAAGGGACATGCCGCTGTATCATATTAATTGAAAGTAGAAGATACAACCTGATCGCCTTGATGTCACAAGCTTCCTTTCGGTGGCTCTTGGTTCCAACACACACACTTGTTCTTGAACTTGCATGAAGAAGATCCAATTCTTCTTGATAGACCTACTAGAGTCTCCAAGCTTCTGTTCAAGTAGGGTTCTTCACAAAATTCCTTCACCAATTCTTCAATTAATCTTGCTTAACCTTTTCCATGAGAATCCTTTCAATATATAGGAGAGGGTGAGATGGTTACATGGATGAGAATGATCCCACCAAATCAGAGAATCCAGTAAAATGACAACCATGCGAATGCCAACTCATTTTCTAGAAGATTCGCTTCTAGAACCCTCGAGACTTCTTCTCTTTTCCAAGCTTAAAAACAAGCTCGCACCCTGTGTATAGAGCAACCTGCGAGAAGCTCGCACCCTAGATGAAGGTGGCCTACGAGAATGGGTCATTCTCGCACCCTAGGACATATGCAGCCTACAAACTCACTTTGAAAAATATGTTTTCTGGAAGGAGATAAATGCCACTTTTCTCAGGAGAAAGTTCTTGTTGGGAGCCTGAGTACACCATTGTTAATACATCACCAAGATGACCAAAATCATGTGTAACATATATGAAATATTGAAGCGGGACTAATCTAATCTAATGTTTAATCTACGACTGAAATTGAATCATTAATCTAATGCAGGAAATTGAAACACACGACTTGGAATTGAATTAATCTAGTTGCGTAAATGAAATTAATCTAGTAATGGGAAATTGCATAAATGAAATTAATCTAAGAATGGAGAACTACATGAAGGAATAATAAAATACAACATGTGAAGAGTTGAATGACACAACAACATATGTGAGCTCACGCTAATGGAGAAATCTTACATTATAATATCAAATCAATCTTCATAACAAAATAATGAAAGCATGAAAACCAAATCCATGAATCAAAGCTAAGAATCCCTTTCTCTTTCGAATCCTAATGACTACCATTAATGACTACTCTAATTCCATACTCTAATTGATTACTTACTCTACTTCACCCCTCATGAAGAGAGAGCACTCTCTTTTATACATGATAGCCTTGAATATAAGATAACCATCTCATTATTACAGATCCACTTTTCTCTCAACCTATTTCCCATTATTACAAAATATAATCCCTTCAAATCCTCACACATATCTCTCATATATCTTGGATAAGATATTCCAACCAAATCTCCATGATCTTCTCCTTGGAATGGGCTTGAATTATCTCCTCAAATATTGAAATGGTGGAGGAAGTATTCGAGAAGTCCTTTTGAATTAATCCTTCACATTACAAAGCTCACACATATTTGAGATATATATGAAAACATGTCGATTTTCTAACATTTAATCACAAATTCCCTTTTAATACTAAAATGAATAAAGTGGAGAACAATAAGGTGAAACCCATATTTATGGAAATGATATCGTGAAAGGTTAATGGGGTGATGAAGTGTGGAGAATGATGAAGGGAAAGGTGGATGAAAATAGGACATTTCTGAGCCCCAACATACCCCCCAACTTAACTTGTTGCATGTCCTCATGCAACCATGCATGGATCTTCTCAAGAAATTTTGGCATCTGAATGTTGGATTTGAGTGATGATAATGAATATTTTCCAGGATGGGATTTACATGAGTAACAACTGACATTTTTATTATGGTTGGTTCTTGTGTGACAACCATGAATATAAAGAATGATGGTTCTTGTGTTAACAACATTCATTTCGTTATTTGTTCTCTTGCTGCTATGATAATAATTTACCCATATTCTTACTGGAAAATATATGCTATCAATGTGCATAAGGAAACATCACTGAGTATAAGAAAGCTCCTTTTTTTTGTATATTTGTGAATCATGCCAATATGTATACTAGTGCTTATAAAGCAAAGAACAACATAGTATCGTTGGAAAAGAAATGTTCATAAATGGTAAATGAGACGAAAAATGGAATGATGGTTGTGGAAAAATGGAGTGATGACAGTGAATAAAGTTCCCTACCCCCCAACTGAACTGGTTGCATGTCCTCATGCAACGTGCCATAAGTCGTAGAAGTGAAAAGGAAAGGGAACCTGGTGAGGGAAGTTTCCAAATTATTCATTGCTAGCAGTTGAGGAATTACATGATTAAATTTTAGAAAATAACATACCTCCACTTACCCAAAATGTTGATGAACTATGAAATAGGAATATGGATGATGTGGTTGCTAGAGCATGGAATATGTCACTGTTGTAGGATCATGTGAAAAGTGACTACTACTATAGCTGCGACTGTTGTTTGCTGGATCAGAGAATGTGAAGTGGAGGAATCTTAAGTGCTGCTAAATGAATCATGGAAAAGACAAAGTATGAAAGTGGGACTGTGCTACTCTGTATGGCTGAAGTCATGCTGCTGTATCTGCTGATAGAGTCATGAAAATTGTATAGTCTTCACCCGCTGCTAAACTCGATGGTACAATTCTAATCATGCGAATGAATGTGTTGATGTCGAGCATGAAAATAAGTCATTGGATTACCAACCAATGATGAATGTCGTTAACCAATGCAAGGCAGCTCATCATTGATGTCAATGAGTTCCAAGGTACCCGAGTACATCTTGCGAAGTGTGAATGAATGAGCTGATGTCGAGCCACTTGCAAGATCTGACGATCAAGGGACATTGATGTATTCCCATGATTGTCAGCGAGATAACTTGCCATTAAGGCATGCAAGCCTCCAGGTACTCAAAATGGACTCTAGTCTATATCCCAGATAAGGTGTTGAGGTCAATGGGGCAAGACTTGTTGAAAGGTGGGCCTTAAGGAGTCCCACATCAGTCAACGTGAGTTCTGATAAAAAGAGTGGTAGGAATATAAATGAAAATATCTCAGTAGTAACAGTGTGTATGGCAAGGCAATGTAGTCATGGAAAGGGAGTTGGATAGTTTTATTGAAAAGGAAAACTGAACTGAAAAAGATAAAGAGATGTATGCGACTCAGAAAAGTAGGCGTGTGTGAAGCCATGAAGGATAAGGAAATGGAAGATGGTATTCAACACAGGGATATTTATGATAAGTGGAGGAAGACATTCATGACACAAATGGGTTTATGAAAAGGTTTCTGTGTAACTGCGAACGTCATGATGTTTATGATACAACTCCTTCAAGCAGTCAAGAAAGGATGTCTTTTTTTAAAAGTTTTTGTGATTGTTTGAAAATCACTTCAGCAGTAAGATGCGATCGACCATGCACCTGAAAAAACTTAGTACAAATCCTGCATGAAAAACTTGTGAGATGTTCAAAGAAAACATATCATGCAGAAAGAAGTATAAATGCGACAACATAAAAATAAAATGTGTTTTTATACCTCTTGTCGTGGTCGTTGCACACGCTTGTTTCATCGTTGATTGCTTTCTTAACGTAAAATCTCAAAAACATGTTTCCATATTGTTTTCAAGAATTTATTAAAGATTCCATTTGCAATTTTATTTGTTTTTGTTGTTTTTATTTTTATAATTTGTTTTTATCTTTTGTGATTTATTTTATATTTTATATTATATATATATATATATGTTTGTTTTATATATTTTTATAATAAAACAAAAAAATAAAATGAAATTGTTTTAAAACAAAATTTTATCATAAAATAAACATTTTTTTTATATTGTTATAATAATACAAATAAAAAATGAAACTATTTAAGACCAATTTTTATAATAAAACAAATAACATTTTTTTTTTTTTGTTATCATAATCCTTTTATAATAAAACAAATGAATAATAAAAAAACAAATAAAAGAAAAAGAATTAAATTCTATTATATAAAACAAGACAAACAATGCCTGTTAACTTTCATATACCTGCGCCAGCAAGCCACAATGAATGCTTCAGCTGTTAGGAGAAAATCCGTGGCGCCCAAAATCCATTTTGCGTCTGCATTCCTCATACAAGATCTGCATCAATTGTTCATTCATTTTTATCCAACTTTGACCTTTTCCATTACCCTGCACTCTGCACGTCCGAAGACAAAAAAAAATGTATCCAACTTTCGCTATGTGAGAGGCCCAATGAAGGAGTATTTGAGGCTCCGAAGCTGCTCCATAAACGCTCCCATCAACACTGAAAACATAAGCACTAACTGAAATAACTGAGCACTGAACCGTCGCCCACCACAGTGAGCCCTAGCAATGATAAGAAACAAACATGAAAGTGAGACCTTAGTTGCACTTATTTGAATCTCGATCTTAACTTCAACTTTGGGATGATGTCAACATCATCTATATTATCCTCAAAGAAGCCACTTCGGTAGTTGGCGTGCCAGCTAAGAATGCCTTCGAATCCGAATCTTCAAATGAAAAATCATTCACCCTCTATTCCAATAATACATAAGCCTCGCAGGAACCGCACTCGGGTGAGAATACAAAGTGGCCATTGTGAATTTTTACAAGTGGTGTATGCCGACTGCTCAGGTCTCATGCTGCAGACCGAACCTGTGAATTCGTCATTTATTATTCCGCCTACACCCGCGTGGTATATATGGCTTTTTGCAAAGCTTCAAATATATAACTTTCATAGCATTCTCCAGGTCCATGCATTGATATCCATTTTCTTCATGAATCTTATCACGTCATCAAAAACGGTTTCTGCACTCGAGCGATTAAGCTGGCGGGCTGATCACAATTATCAAAGACACGATTTTGTTTGTGACATTGTATTCTTCTGTACTAGTCATACTCGCAAGCATTCTTCAGTGATCTGGATTTCATGAGTGTCGCTGAGTCCATATCAATTTTGTAGTAAACATGCTTGCTGAATTTTGTTTTAACAAGCTTACCCAAGACATAGCCCTGCCTTTGATATCAGATGTTAAATCTAGAGGAACGCCACCAACTGCATCAGAGCTAGTCAAACTAGCACCACCTCCATAGAGAGAAACTTTCTTTCCTTGCAACATTACAAATATAGTGCGATGGGTTTTTTGGACTGATAAAACTGCTTTACCTAGCTCGAGGCAACTGCAAGCTGATAGTACATGAGATCCATGGGAGTGGAAGTCACGTGAACCCCAAAGAACGTGGCAGGGTTGTAGAAGCTCATTTTTAAAGTAGAATTTAAGGATATCATCTTGGTGGGCACTCCTATTGCATCTGACCCATCTGAACAACTATTTTTCACCCAATCGTCAGGAGACACTTACATAATTCTTGCAAATTCCGTCGTAGGTTGTGCTTGGACTCTAGTTGACAGCGTCATATTTTTAAATTGGCAATCACCAATGGCACAATAAACTTCAAGGCGAACCTGTAGGCGTCCAATTGCTTCAACATAACCTCCATCCTTCTGAATCCTAACACGCTCTTGATGATAAATTGCTTTATGTTCCCTGGTTACAACAATAGCTTTCAAAGTGCAATTGGAATTTTCTGAACTCTTCTGATCATTATTAGTAGTTGATCTTGCAAGGAAAGCCTTTTCATCTCCAATGTTTGCAATCAAAACCATTTGCCCAAGAATCCAAACACAAACAACCATCTCTCCATCCTTCCATCCTCGAGGTAGCCCAACAGAAAGAACATTGGCATATGAGAAAACGCAAATGAACGACCCGTTGCACATGGTTAGAACTGTCGCTCGGATATTATTCTGTCTGGTACAATAGGCGTAGATAGAAAACTAAATGTGGAAAACTTGTAACCCATTCCTGCAGAAATACATGCATATCACTTTCAATTTTTGGGGAGTGCAACAACTTGATTTTAGATATAGCGTGAAGGATGACAGTCTGGAGATAATACAACCAAAAATCTTCATCAATTTTCATCAACAAAACTGCCAGATAATTTCTAGTATCACGCAACCAACTGTACATATGTGCTGGCTTGAAACTATAGACGCGGGCTGCTTCAGATATAAATGGGATTTGCAACCTTCGACCAACAAAAATATCTGTATTTGGTTGAACATATCGAAGATACTACGAGGAAATAAATATAAATCTAAAACCGGATTTCAAGGGATATGCTGAGGAAAAAAAAATGGATCTGCTTACCTGGTCGATCCCTCTCAACATGAACTTACCTGCTCATTCCTTTAGTCAGTTATTCCAGTGCGCCTTTATCCCGTCTAGTTCTGCCATGCAACCTAAATGCGTGCCATGAAATTGCATTTGACCTAGTGAAGGCTGCATATCTTCTTCAACGTTGTTTTATTTATTTACATTACAACCGTGAGTAATATGCAAGAAAATATTTCTGCACAGTGAAATAAAGAATTTCGTTTTAACCAAATTAGGGTCCCATGCGAGTTATTGAAAACCTACATATTTGATTCCCTACTGGGACAAGAGGCTATATATATATATATTAGATCCCTGTCGGATGATATTCTTAGGAGGTTTCGTATATACCAGGCATAAGGTCCATTGTCAGTGTTATATACAGAGGGGTTTCAGGCCGAGTCAAGACAGAGGTGGAATTGATAGATTGAGGCCATGCATTCTAGGTTGTGGGTGGGAGAAATATACGATCTTCAGCTTCGTTCTGGCGCGTACGGCCTAGGAATAGTAAAGAAGAACTTTTTGCGAGCCTGTGCATGTCATAGTCAAATTATTGATGGGCAGAAAAATAAGAACCTTGCAAGTGGTTTATTTGTTCGATTGAGCTTATGAGGTGGCTTCTGTGCATTTAAAATTCATGATATATTGTTTTGTTTGCAGGGTTTTTTTTAGGCATCTATAGGATAGGAAATGAAGGAAAAAACATGATGAGGTAAAAAAAAATAAACACAAGAAGAGTGTGGTCTTGGAGTTTCAATTGCAGACTTTATCCATATTTGTTTTTATTTTTTATTTTTTTAATGTACTTACTGTTTTATTCCTTTGATTTGCAGACAGAAGCATGGGAAAAAATTATTTTTATCTATTATGATTTTAAAGTAAAGAATAAAGTAAAAGTCTATTTTACAAGCTTATTAAAAATTTATGAGCAAATGGAAGATGAAAAATAGATTAGGCGAAATTTTCTTTTCATCAATTAATTGATATTCCTGAAATCAATCAATCAATCATCCTACTTTCTGATCCTTGAGATCGCACGAAGCACGGAGGAGAGCATACTTTTTCGAAACAAATAAAAAACTTGAAAACAGAATCCTACCTACTCTATGCTAATTAGATTTAACAATTAGTTATGTGTAATTAAACTTCCAATGGAGCCATTCACGCAACAATAATAAAAATATGTTGTCTTTAAATTTCAAAAATGACAATTGAAAATATGTATGAACATGTGAAATTAGTTGTTGAAATTTTGAATTAAGAAAATAAAAAGAAAAACTAAATGTATCTAACCTAGTACTCGCTTGAAACCATCGTTTGATCAGGCTTTCATAGGCGCATTGTTCCTCACTCAGATCATTCTGTAACTCCTCTTCATCTTCCTCGATCTCCTTTTCAATCAATTGTTCGTCATCGGATGCATAAGAGTCTTCAGATGTTGGATCTTCAATTGTTTCTGGAAGAGTATTTGAATCTTTGATCCTTGTCAAGATCTCCTCTTCCCGGGAAGAAGAAATCTCGACATCTGCCAGGATCTGAGTGAGTAGTTACAAGATGACATTCATTGTTAAACCATGTTAAAGGAGGATTCTTACAACACCCAAATAAAAATGAAAACAAACTTTAAATATACACACTCTTGCTAAAACATAAAAAAAATTACTCTTCACAGTTGCAGAAATTAAATGCTCTTGATAGTTGGTAGGGATAGTGAGGAATCTACACTGAAGAAACTCTATGACCCTTAGAACCAATACATGTAGATCACACTTGCAGAAATTGAAACTAATCTTGCAGAAATTGAAATTTGCAGAAATTGAAATTACTTCTACCTAGTTGGTAGGGAGAACATGAGGAGTCTCCTCTCACGAGATTCTATGTCCCCTTACCAACATGTCTAGATCACACTTGCAGAAATTAAACACTCTTGCATAAATTTAAATTTGCAGAAAGTGAAACTACTTTTACCTAGTTGGTAGGGAGAACATGAGGAGTCTCCTCTCACGAGCTTCTATGACCCCTTACCAACACGTCTAGATCACACTTGCATGAATTAAAATGAAAAAGAAACTAATAACTCAATCCATCGTGCTTCCCCGAAAATGACGCCAAAATGTTGGGATCTAAAGATGTCCTAAAATATAACCTCTATGCATCATCCAAAGGTAGGCACTGGCACAAGCGTTTTACTGTTTCCTACATAGTTTCTTACCTTCCATTTTCAATACCCGTCCTCCAGAGATGCAACCCCTACAAAGGGACAACAATCGTAACAAAAGGAACATAAATTGTTCCATTCAAATGAACAACAAAAGGAAAAACAATCGTAAAAAGGGAACGACAATCGTTATATTGGGCCAAACTAATGTTGTATTAATTGAGTTGTAGTACTTTCCCAACTATCTAATTTGTCAATCCGAGGATCGTAAACTTATGAAGCACACACAAAGTATATGCAAGATTGAAGCAGGACTAATCTAATCTAATGTTTAATCTACGACTGAAATTGAATCATTAATCTAATGCAGGAAATTGAAACACACGACTTGGAATTGAACTAATCTAGTTGCGTAAATGAAATTAATCTAGGAATGGGAAATTGCATAAATGAAATTAATCTAAGAATGGAGAACTACATGAAGGAATAAGAAAATACAACATGTGAAGAGTTGAATGAAACAACAACATATGTGAGCTCACGCTAATGAAGCAATCTTACATTATAATAATCAAATAAATCTTCATAACAAAATAATGAAAGCATGAAAACCAAATCCATGAATCAAAGCTACAAATCCCTTTCTCTTTCGAATCCTAATGACTACCATTAATGACTACTCTAATTCCACACTCTAATTGATTACTTACTCTACTTCACCCCTCATGAAGAGAGAGCACTCTCTTTTATACATGAGAGCCTTGAAGATAAGATAACCATCTCATTATTACATATCCACTTTTCTCTCAACCTATTTCCCATTATTACAAAATATAATCCCTTCAAATCCTCACACATATCTCTCATATATCTTGGATAAGATATTCCAACCAAATCTCCATGATATTCTCCTTGGAATGGGCTTGAATTATCTCCTCAAATATTGAAATGGTGGAGGAAGTATTCGAGAAGTCCTTTTGAATTAATCCTTCACATATTCCTACACATTACAAAGCTCACACATATTTGATATATATATGAAAACATGTCGATTTTCTAACATTTAATCACAAATTCCCCTTTAATACTAAAATGAACAAAGTGGAGAACAATAAGGTGAAACCCAAGTATATTTATGGAAATGATATCGTGAAAGGTTAATGGGGCGATGAAATGTGGAGAATGATGAAGGGAAAGGTGGATGAAAATAGGACATTTTTGAGCCCCAACAAAAAGCTTCTCAAGAAATTTTTTCTGTTGCTGCTACAAATGCTTCTGGTTAGTTGCCTGATTCCACTCTTAATACTCCAGTTGTTATATCAAGTAATCTTTCTTTACCTTCTACTGAAGTATCTAAGAATCTTCATTTTGAAAATTTCCCTATTGAATACTCCTATTTTGAACCTGATTTGAAAGAAGAAAATTTTGAAATCCCTGCTTCCCCTCACATTGCAAAGTGGTTTAGAATTGAGAGTCTTGAGTATTTTCCTACTTTAGTCTTTGCTACTCCTCCTCCTGTAAAAATTTCTGTAGCCAAAGAAGAGGAAACCTCATCCCCTTTACAGACTATACCATCTTCTTCCAAGACTCAGCCTTCTGTTGTGAAAACTGAATTTCCCCCTTTATACATTCCTTTTTCTCCTAAGCTGCACACAATCAAGTCTCCTTCTCCTCCTTGTTCACCTAGAGTCCAAAATTAAATGGCAGGCGCTAACCCTCCTAGAAATAGGATGGATTCCATAGTAGCTACAAGATATGCCCCTCTTGTCTTACCTTAGCCAATGAATGCTCTCCCTGCTGAAGATTATCTGAAATACATGCCCAAATTCACAAGAGAAGAAGATATAACTGCTGAAGAACACCTTGCTGCCTTCTACAGTTATGAAGACAATCAAAATATTGAAAATGAGGATGTGTGGATGAGAGTCTTTGTCCAAATACTTGACGGTGAGGCTAGGAAGTGGTTTAGGGGTTTGGCCCCTGGATCCATTACTGGGATTGAGGTGTTAGATGATGCCTTTTTGAGGCAGTGGGGGGATAAAAATGAATTTTTGTATTATATCACAGAGTTTGGATCCCTAAAGAGGAAAGAGGGAGAGTCTGTCTCTGACTTCTTTAAAATATTCAACAAAATGTACAATAAGATCCATGCTGAGATAAATCCTATAGAAACCTCTACAAAAATCACCTATGCTAGTGCTTTTGACCATGAGTTTTTCCTTCTACTGAGAGAAAGAATATCAACCTCCTTATCTCATATGCAAGATGCAACCTTGAAGGTAGAGTCTAACATAGTGGCATCTTACAAACTTAGGGGGAAATCTGATTGGGATAGGAGAAAAAATAGAACCGAAGCTTCAACCTCTGATTCCCCTATTGTCCATCCTCAAGTTGATGAACTTACCAAATTACTAAAATCTATTTTTTCTAAGACGGAGAAGTTAAAACTTGAAGGAAAACATACCTATAGAAATACTCAAAATGATGATAACAAAGGTAACTTCAGGAGACCCAATAATGCTCCTTATATCCTTCCAAGAGATCCTAGAAAAAGAGATAAGGATGATCAAAAGGTACAAACTCCTTTACATAAAAACCTTGTTGATGATCAATAAGGAGAGGAGGAAGAAGATGATTTTGAGATTCATTGTTTAGGTGACACATCCCCATCTCCTCACTTTACTCAAACTGCATATGAGCAATCCTTGATGGATATTCAAATAAATGGATTAAGTAAGGGAAAGAAAGAAAAAGAAAGTCCTAATAGATATAATCTGAGATCCAAAAAGAATGAGGAAAAGACCGATGCCTTTGATCAACCTACCCAAAAATAAAATTCTGCCAAGGATGTGACAATTAGCAGCAAAGAAAAAAATACTCACAGTCCCCAAGTTTTGGTCAGAAATCCTACCCCAAAGGCCAAAGAGATCCCGAAATCTCCACCTTCCTTCACATTTGAGAGTGAGATCCAAAAAATCAAGATCCCTGCAAGATACCAGATATATAAAATATGAAGAACAGAAACGAAATGCTAGAAATAACAGAATAACAGTAAAATATCCAGCATAATCTTCACAATACACAGAAATGATATACGAAATAGCAACAGAAATAGCACTTGAACATAAA